>CAVNYN010272720.1:0-11655 GCA_963692815.1 Nyctanthes arbor-tristis | reverse complement strand
CAGAAAACTTCTTGATTCAGAGGGAAAACGAAAAAACGAATAAAACAACTGAATCAGAAGAGCAAAGAAAATTTACAGAAATTAAACAGAGCAGCTTCAGAAATGGGATTCAAGAAAAGAGATGGAGAAAATAAGCAAAAAGGATTTTGCTGAGGCACAAGAAATGAAGTGAAAAATGGACCAAAACACCTCTCACCCCCGATCTTTATCTAGAAACCAGTGATTGGAATCCACCAGATAGTAAAACCAGAGACAGTGACTCTGATTTCCCAACAAAAAAAGGAAAAATTCAATAACAGTGAGTACAACAAGTGGCAGATTTTATTGAGCTAGCAAATGTCAGAAAGGAGGACAAAAACACTCCCACAATCCCACAAAGAAAAATGAAAGAAAAAATGTGTCTTGATGGTTAACGCAAACGGGAGGCAGGGGGGAAAAAGGAGAACAGGGGGTAGGGTGCCACGTCAGAAGATAAAAAAATTTTAAATTAATTTTTGGGGTTTAATAGAACGATCGAGAAATCCATGGAATCTTGTGGCTCACGTTGAAAGAGTCCCGACACGTGGCTTTCTGATGTCACCACCGCTTTTTCTTTAATGCCCTCCCACTCGCGAGTACCAAATGACAAGCTGTACTTGCTGCCTCTGAACTACACGTTTCAGAACGTTAGTGGCCGGGAGGTTTTCACTGGCACTCGTTTTCTAATAAAAAAGAAAATTAAAAAATTTGGCATCTTGCAGTTGACCATCTATTCTTTTCCCTTTTTCTTTTTCAAATTTTTTTCTGAAATATAAAAGTTAATATTACTTTTTTTCTGTACAGTTGGCTTTTTATTAATTGAACTATATAAATATAATAATAAAATAAAATAATACCATTTCCTTCACTCTTTTTTTTTTTTTTGCAGTTACAATTTTCTTAACTTGCAATAATACTACTCCACAACTTATTATTATTAATTAATAATAATTTCCTAAAAAGAGATGTTTTCCAGAAAATATAATAATAAATTAAAAACTGGCCACTACGTTGACCAATCAAGCCGCGAGTACATATCAGATGGCAACAAAGCATACTCTCCTTGCCCACCCTTCCTCAAGAGACAGATAATAAGTATCCAACAATTTTGTAAGAGAATATTAATCAACCCCCATAAAAAAAAAAAAGAGAGGGAGCCTCAAAATATCTTACCACCACCAAAAATTAGCCCACCTTTATTAATCCGATGGGTCTGATAATTCTCAACAAGTTTTAACCATTACGAAGGAAAAAATTTAAGTACCCTCATAGTATTATAATAGGATATTTAAAATTAATAAAGAACTTACATGTGAGTTTTTAAGTCTCATTTTTGAAACTTTTAAATTCATATGTGAGTTATTAATTAGTCATGAAGACTATTTAAATGTTGGATATTTTCTCTTGTCGCATAATACGTACTAATTTTCTAATCCATTCATGATGCACATATTACGGTATTTTTGTTAGTTTGAGTTTGATATTTCTTGACCAATATCATCGCTAGGCGTATTCATTTTTGTTGTCAAGAAAATACAACAACATAATTATCACGGTACACATAATTAGTGTAGAATAATCTCTTATTTATTGTGGGAAAAAAAGAGAGAAGAAAAGGGTGGGGAAATATTTTTATGGTGGGAAAAAATGGGTGGAAATATCTGAAGGCTCCACCAATAGTTGAAGATGAGGAAAGATGATGACAGTTTGTCCATTAATTAATTTTATGCCCTCCCAACTCATGTGGTGGGGACTTGGTTATGCACTTTTCCGCCACGTCACCAACACTCGCCATCAACCATTTTTGGCGATAAATTAGGTAGTTAGAGAAAGCTACACGTTTAGAGAGCGAAAAGGGGTATGACTGATTTTGGACCACAAGTTTCTGGCTTTTCACTCTTGAGAAATGCTAGAATAATTTCAAATAATTCTCGGCCACATGTTTTCTTATTATTTTCTTGAATTTAGAGGGGTTGTCTCTGGTAAGAGGACACGTGTCCTCTGCTTTGAAGTTTCCAGTTCATCTTAATTCTTTTTTCTTTCTTGATAAATAATAATAATAAATATCAAAGTGTTTAGTAAAATGTTAGATTATAATATGGATTATAATCTGTGATGTGTCATTATTTTATTAGTTGTTTTTGTAAAAAATAAATAATTACAACTTGACTTTACTTTTTGATTTTTTGAAAAAAATGAAACTAATAAAATGATATTGTGTGGCAGATTATAATCCAAACTATAATCTATCTTAGTTGCCAAACACATTGATAGTAAATATAATAAATAAATTAATCGGAATAGTCTAGCCTAGACGATAGAACGACGTTCAAGATCTTTCCTTTTGGATACGCCACTTTGGACGTTATTGGTAACAATATCCAAATTGGATTTGTTTTAGATTTTATAGACTAGTAAAAGAGCATTAAAAGTTATAATAAAGTTGATTGATGATTATTTATTTTAGATACTTTAAGATTTGTTTAAATGTTTTCAGCCGATCAAGGTATTATACAAAGACTTTCTTTGAATTGTTCTATTTGTTCAATTAAATTTTTATTTATTATTTATCTAATAATAATACATATTGAGAAGTGAGATGTGAGGTGTTTAACGATACCTCTCGGGGCTTAAAAATTTTGGCAAAAAGACATATGTCATGGTATTTATATGGAAAC
Source organism: Nyctanthes arbor-tristis (assembly GCA_963692815.1). Lineage (NCBI taxonomy): Eukaryota > Viridiplantae > Streptophyta > Magnoliopsida > Lamiales > Oleaceae > Nyctanthes > Nyctanthes arbor-tristis. The sequence goes on along the minus strand of CAVNYN010272720.1, from coordinate 8,959 downwards.
CATTACAAAATTTTTCACAAAAATAGATTAAATTCACTATTTTACTCTTAAACTATTTTTTCTCAAGTTACACAATATACATGAGTAAAATTGACAAAATCACTCTATTCTATAAAAAAGTTTTGTAAAAGAGTAATACTATTTAGTATCAATGGTGTTTGACATTATATCATTGTGGCATTAAATAGTAAATTGAATTAAGTGAGTCATTTATTTATTTATTTAATTTCATTTATTACTTAATATCACATTAATTATCATTTAAACTGATATCAAGTACTACTGATGTCACCTAACATTATTTCTTTGTAAAAGCTTTTCTACAAATGACATTTTTCTTAACTTTATTATACAGCTAGCTGCACAAGTCACGGGGAAAAGTTGAATTAGCGTTGGCTTAGTGTGGAAACAAGAAATTTCCGGAGTTGGGTGGCTTGAAAGTTGTAATGGGCAATCATTAAAAAATTGTATGGCTGTTCGATAAAATTTGTTCATATGTACCAGGAAATATCATTTTCAGAGATTCAATTTTTTTATTTTTTTCCCCTTTTATACAAAGGATATAGAAGAGGGGTGGAAAATTCAAAGAGGAGTAAGTGTGATTTGAACTCAAAACTTTCGATTCAAAATGTGAATATCTTAACCATTAGAGTATAATTTAAATAACGTGTTTTTAGAGATTCAATTAGTGATAGTTAACAATGTGACGACTGCCAAAAATCCCTTTCTATTGGGTTATATTCTTTTGGCACTGTGGGTGGGTTGGCATGTGAAGAAAGGCACTGGATCAAAGAATTCACACATACCATCAGTTCTTGATGGTCAAAACCCTAATTGTAATTGTCTGACTCTCTGTTTCTGTGTGTGTGTGTGTGTATTTTTTTTTTTAAAAGAGAATGTTTGGTCAATAAAAAATCAGACATCAGTCAAGTCGGTTAGCAAACTCCCCGCAAGCAACTCAAGCCCGGCTCATGAAAATTGACAAAAAGAGGAAGGCTCATGAAACTATGAGCTCCCCGCAAGCAACTCAATCCCGGCTCTCACAATTGCGAGAATACAAGCCCGAGTATATACAAGTCAAGACAGGGCGAGTCGGGTTCGGCTCGTTTTACCAAGTCTAGAAATTGGGGGATTCAGGCCCTCTCAAATCCGATGGATCCCGTTATCTCCGCCATTGTGCTAATTATAATTGCATTCCGGAAGAGCCTTATCGTGAGGTGGTTGGTCAAAAGGCATTAAGTATTATATTATATATATATATATATAATTATTATTAGGGACTATTCGAATGAATGGACCGAGAGAATGGTGCGGGTGAGAAAGCGACGCAGGCACGCAGCTGCTTTAATACCAACCTCCAAAAATCATATCCAAATGGGGGAATTTGGGCCTCCAAAAGTCCTACAAAAATTTTATGGAAGAAATACTCCCTGTTAAGCCAACGTGAGGTCACTTTTGAACTTTTTCATTCTTTTTTTTTTTTTAATTTTAAATCCCCTGCATTATCCATTTCAGTAATCTATCACTTCTGTCGTGTTTTAAAATTTTTTTAACTAAGTAGACACTTGATGATATTATTAGAGGTGAATATTTTTTTACCATACACCACAGCTAAAGGCTAAGCCAGCATGTAATAAAGGCGTGAGCCTTAAAGGCAAGTTCTAGATGTTGTACGAGAGCTGGGCCAAATGTAGTGGGCTCAGGCCCAATTTCGCCCACCCCGGTCTATATCCCAAATAGACAAAGTTAAAACTCTCTCGCAGTCTTTTTTTCTTTTTTTTTTTCAAAATAAATAGGCACTAGTATAAGACATGTGCATTGCACATGATTAAATTATTATACTTCATTATGAAATTGTAAAAATTCTACTCAGACTTAAAAAGTTAAATTATTTTTTTTTTATATATTTATAAGGTGATTTTGTAGCTTTGAGGGAAGATTATATCAAATAATATAAGCCATTCAAAATGAGTGAACTTTATTATTCAAAAAAATTAAAATTATAATTTTACATCATTTGTGTAGGAAAATAATATATGTGCATGCCGTATTATGAAATCTTAAATTAATAAATGTTGAAAATTGTCTATAGATAGCAAAACTTGAAGGAAAACGAAAACAAAATTTTTGGAGTTAGTATTGGACATTCATATATACAAGTTAAAATAATCATTAATAGTCTAATATACAATAAAATAAAATTAAAGCATGTAAAACCAAATAACAAATATATTAAGATATATTATAAATTATAAAATGCTTACATAAGTAGGTTAACCAAAAAATTGATCAAGTTCACAAGGGCAATATACACTATTTACCAAAGAGAGGAAATGAAATATGAAGGTTACCCTTTTCCCAAGTAAAACCAAAGCATAGACCAAATAATAACCTACAATTAATGATATTGAAATAATTAGTTTAAAAATAATTAACAAAAGGCTTATAAAGTTGACCAAAACTATACTGTACAAACTTGATAGAAGAAGAAGCGTGCTATAAATTGTTGAAAATCTTCTCATAAACAACATTCAATGTGGAATTGCTCAGTTGACCATTTTCATCACATATCATAAACTTCAGCTCATTTCGATTTTTGACTCTAGAAACTGCTACGTACAGCTATCCAAGGGTGAAGACTAGTCGTCACAAGAAAATCCCCACATTCTCAAGTGACTGGCTTTTGACTTTTATTAATAGTCATTGCATAACTGACCATCAATGGAAGCTTTCTTCTCTAAAATATGAATGGTAGTCTAATATCAGATGGAGTGAGTCTTGATCTTAGAATACAAAATTTTTAACCGACATTTGGTCCAGACAACATATAGGCCTCAATAATATCACCTCCAAGTTTCGTCACTATAAGGCATATACCATTGCACAATCTAGATGAATGAATATTCAATGACATGAACATTTAACTTGAGCTCATTGCTAGGCACTCAAGAACATCTAATACTATTTAAAAATCTAGTTGCTTGGATTTTCTGAAGCAAATCACTGTCAAATTCTAATGTCCAAGCTGAATCAGAGCTTAAATGCGTCTTAAATTCAAAGGGGTTCTGCCTCACTATATAATCATTAACTCTATTGACCTCATCAATGGTAGGTACATGAATGGCAAGTGCATTTAGATAGGTAATTGATCAATGGCCCTTACTCTTAACAATGGATTTGATAGGATCAGATAAAGCCGGTACCAATAAATCATCGGATATATATATATATATCAATAATTGCCTTCCCATAATCACCACTACCTAAAACACCGTCCTTAATGTTTAATATCCAATTTGAGAAATTCTAAAGCGCGGTTGAACTTAGATCACCTTCTAAATTTCTAAATCTCATGTTTCTTGTCAATTTCAAAATGGTACTGTACTCTTCCAAAAAGGAAGAGTTCAAAGATGCATGCACAATGGCCCTTTTTGGAATGAGAGGCAATTATCCCATTTATCAAAAAATCCGAAAAAAATGAAGAATAAAGAGAAGTTGACGGCGGTTGGAAATGACTAAATCAATTACGGAGCCAAGATTTACAATAGAAATGGATGGGATATTTAAATTTTGGAATAAGAAAATAATTTTGGAAATATTAATGTTGTTAAATATATCTAATCAATAAAAAAATAAAGTCTATTAAATATGTGAAAATCGGATGGCCAAAATCTTCAAGAGAAATATTAAATAGCCAAGATGAGATGCCAATATTAGCAAGTAAAAAAGAGCGGGATAGCTAAAAATGACAATAACTCTAGTATTATGCATATATAGAGATAAATATATATATTAGGATAAAAAGTAGGGAAATTATATTTCCACCACAATAGTTTATCCTCACACCACATTTTTTTTATTCTCTTAAATATCCTTACATAAAATTACATCAATAACCTTTTTTAAGACATTTTTGTTTTTAATTTTAAAAAGTATTTTCTTCCTTCTCACACTACAGTTATATTTATTTTAATTTTATTTCTTTTTAATAATTGTTTTTATTTTCTTTTTTAAATAATTTTCTTATACAATTTTAAATTACCAATTATGACTCCACAACTTTAACTTTTAAAATTTATGAATAGTTCATTTTTCTTTTTCTTTTTCTTTTTCTTTTTTAGTTTTATTTTATTTTTATATATTGATAAATGTCTCAAGTAGTTGTAACTTGTAACCTAAGAAAATTGAAGAATCAATATCGCCAATTACATAATTTCTTTATGAAAAGCAAATTATTTTAAAATTACTAACAAATATGTTATAAGCATTTGTATATAGTGGTTAAATAAAAATGAAACAAAAAATAAATGAATAAATAAATTGTGTTCTAATTTTAAAATGAAATGACACTTTTTGTGGGACTAAATTGATTGCAATTATAAGTTTTTTGAAAATCTGTAAAAATTTAAGTAACTGATCGGAAATGTTAGAACATTTATTAATTATCTTTAATTTTAAAGGTAGGAATGTATAATTAATAATATTATTGTGGTCTGATGACATCCTAGTTTGGTTCTTAAACCTTTGGTCAAGGGTCCAATTCCTCACCTCTAGAATCCCCTTTGTAATATCAAAAAATAATATGTAGAAAAAAATATTAGGTAGTTAGAAAATATCTTAAAAATAAATATATATAAATATTTGACCTAATTTCATAAATCAATAGTGAATAATTAATTTTACGGGCATATATATAAACTTGATAGTTGGTGCACTTATTAAAAGTATTAATTAATTGTGGTGTATTTGTAACGTAGTGTAGAAATAAAAATTCGCGGTGGGAATATAATCACACTAAAAATTAAGATTAATAATTAATTTTATAAAAAAATCCAAGCCAAGAAAAGGAAAAAAGGAAGAAGAAGATGATGGAAGATAAGGAGAAGTTGATGACGACAAATGAGTTCGAAGTGATTGGCTCAATTATGGAGTCGAGATCTACAGTAGAAATTGGCGGAAAATTTAATTTTGAAATAAGAAGATAATTTTGAAAATATTAATACTGTTAAATATATCTATCAATAAAATAAAATAAAATAAGGTCTTATTATATATGAAAAAATCAGACGGCCAAAATCGTCAAGAAAAATGTTAAATTGTCAAGATGAGATACCAATTTTAGCAAGTGAAAAAGGGTAGGAAAATAAAAAATGGCAATGACTTTAGTATTATGTACATACTAGATTTTTTTCACCCCTGCATTGTACAGGTAGAGTTGTAGTATATATTCATATCAAAATTGACGTGTGAGTATAGACATCATTTTATAAATACAGTACAATATACCAGTTACATTGTATAAAATTACGAATTGACATGCGAATTACAATTTACCATGAAATATTTGTAGTAAAATATATGAGTTCATAATTCTGGTCTCCTCCAAACTAGTCGTACAAATTCACACGTCTAACCTATATAAAATTGTAATAATTATCAATCAAATAATTAGATATGATAATTTGACTCATCAATTTATAAACATATGGAGACATACCTCTAATATGATTGACCTGTCACGCCTTATTAGGGCAAAAGAGGGGGTGTGAGGTAACATTATCTGACCCGCAATGGGTCCAGGGCGAGTGCAAATCAGGTTGGACCCACACCATAAACCCATGACCCACCATACATTTTTTTATTTTTAATAAATTTATTCAGAAAAATGTGTAGAAATTATAAGATATGGCAATTTGACTAATCGACCATTAAATTTGTGATAGTTTATTTTTATTTTTTTATTATATTATTTTTTTGAAAGGATTTTTCTGTCGAATTGAAAGAATCATGTTATTATATTAGTTAATGTTAGGAACTTTAAAATTATAAATAAAGATTTTGTTTTATTCTACGTTCATCAATTAATAATGCGTTACACATAATATTAATTGAAAGGAGAAAAAATTCATGAATCTGTTTGTGGGACATAGTGGCGTCCCATGACCCGACTTGTCTTGACCCGCCATATTAATTTGTAGGTTTGGGTGGGTCTGGATGACTTCAAGACTCATGGCGGGTTCAGAGTATGGCTAACCCTCCCTATTTCCATAGCTATAAATAATCATATCACAATCAACTATTACAACTATAAATTTAGTCTCTCACTCATATATTATACGGAAAGACTAATTTTCAAAAAAAATCAATAATAATGAATAATGAAATATTAGACAAATACACATTATCATATTTGTATAGCAAAAATAATAACTATACAATTTTAATTCAGTATTTGACTCATTAAATTAATATTTTATTAATACTATATTAATAGTTACCTACTTATGTACTTAGTTAATACTTTACTATATTTCACTTTTAAATCATTTAACTTATTTAATATTATTAGTTAACTATCTAATAATATGTATCAGGTGTGTACATACCCATATTCACTCGATACCTGTTTAGATAAAAATTTCATACTCATGAAAAAGTACTCTCTAGACGTATCCTTTCTATGAAAAAATTTAAATTGATAGTTATTATTAAAATGTTAAATAGGGATATATTTATAAAGAAATTAAAGTTAAACTTTTTAATATAAAGAGAACCATATACATGAGACATCCTAAAAAGTAAAACAAGATCAGATAATCGCAATGAAGGGATTAATTTTTTTTTTTGTAGTTCATTTTCTTCTTGTGGATTTCTTTTCTCTTTGTTCACAAAATTTTCGCTAAAATTCATTATTATCTTCGTCAAATAAAAATATCGATCAATTAGTATTCAACCCGTACTTTGTATATGGAGATAAATTCTCAGTGTTTCATATAAAAAATATTCATTACATAAATTGCCAAAAACAATAAATAGTCACAATAATAATTAAATCAAATGAAATAACAACGTGAGTTCAATTGATATTTTAAAAGCTTCATATCTATAAAGAAAAAAGACTAAAAAAATAAATTATTTGTATCCTCTACAACCTAATCGTTGTCACATAAATGATATAGAAACAAAGATTAAAAAAATAGTCACAAAGATTTTTAAGTTAGACATAGATGTCAAGAAAATAAATTTTAGTCATATATTATTATAATAGAATTATATTATGTGTCTTTAATTATTGGCGTGAAGCAAATAAATGGATTTTTATTTCACAAAAAAGAAGAATAAATAAATCAGTTGATTTACTCCAAGTTATTCTGAACTAAGTTTTCATTTATAATATAAGTTATTTTGAAATATGTTTCTAATTTATTCTGAAATACATTTTGGTTTCGATATTATTAAGAACTCTATAAAGGAAATTTTGAAAATTGAATAAACATAAATAAATAAATAAATAGAGATAATGAATCCAAATTATTGTGTAACATCATGATGATGTCAGCAAAAGAGCAGAAAAATTGTAATTAAGAATCCAAATCCAATTGAAAACTGTTGTATTATATATTATATTATATTATATTATATTATATTATATTATATTATATTATATTATATTATATTATATTATATTATATTATATTATATTATAGATAGATATAGATTAAGATAGAAATTAAGATTAACAATTAATTTTATCAAAAAAATCCAAACAAAAAAAAAAGAAAAAAAAAGAAAAGAAGAATAAGGAGAAGTAGACAACGACAAATGTATTCGAAGTGACTGACTCAATTACGAAGTCGAGATTTACCATAGAAATGGACGTAAAATTTAATTTTAGAATAAAAAGGTAATTCTGGAAATATTAATGTTATTAAGTATATCTAATTAATAAAATAAAATAAAGTCCATTAAATATGAAAAAATTAGACGGCTAAGATCTTCAAAAGAAATATTAAATGATTAAGATAAAATGCTATTTTTAGCAAGTGAAAATGAGCGGGAAAACTAAAAATGACATTGATTCTATTATTATGTACATGGATATAGATATAGACAAAGATTAACTTTGAATAACAATTGAGGAAAGTTCATCATAATTTATTTTTTTTATTTCTAAGAATTATCAGCTTTAGCTTTTCTTTTTTTCCCCCTCAATAAACTAGATTGGAAAAGTTATTGATACATTAATGAATGGCAAGATGGAGAGTTAATTATCTTAAATATCACTGAATTTTTTAAAGTGATTTTATATGTCACTATACTTTAAAATTTATCTCAAAAGCCATTACACTTTTAAAAACTATCTCGTCCACCATTATAGTTTAAAAGTTACCCCATTTACCACTAGGTTTATCAAAATTTTACTCGGTTTGTTATTGAATTTTTTTGAAATCGGCTATTTTCTTATTTGAAAACTTATTATTTTTATTGTAAAATATATTAATTATTAAAATTGTAACATAGTGAAATTCATTTTTTGCATTTTTATTTTGCTAGTTTTTTTTTTTTTTTTTTTAATCTAGGACTGATTATATGGCAACTATGATAAATATTTTATAAGTTTGATAGCAAGTGAAGTAGATTTTAAAATATAGTGGAAATCGGAGGCAACTTTTCAAAAAGTTTAATTGTATTTGAAGTAAGTTTGTAAGTATAATGGCAAGTAAGATAATTTTTTTTTTTAAGAGATCGGAAGAGCACACGAACTTGGCTTTATAGATAGAAGCCAACATCTGTTCATTTAGGATAAACTTGTTAAATGGAGCTCAATTATTAAGTAAAATTGGTGATGATGGATAAGCTAGTTATCATTTGAAGAAGTTTATATACATCAATACATGAAAATGGTATAATCACCCCCGTGTTCTGGAGATCAGAATAAATGAACAGTTATTTCGTGGCGGTTCCAATGGTTTAAAATTTTGCTTCCGGAATTCTTGAACATTCCAATGGCATTACACAATAGATCGGAAGAGACACGTCTGAACTCCAGTCACCTGAGATCGTACTGGTCTATTGTCACTATGGGGGAAAAATTTTGATTTTCTCCTAAAATGGGGATTCAAAATTCAAAAAGAGGGTAACCATTTGGGAGAAGTGACATTTTAGGTGCAATTTGTGT
>CAVNYN010272719.1:0-82474 GCA_963692815.1 Nyctanthes arbor-tristis | reverse complement strand
AAACATTAAATGCACAAGGCGGCTTTGGATATGGTTTTGAATGTTTCCGATTCAACTTTTTAGGAAACCCACAAGGCCTTTCTTTTTCTTTTTTTTTTCTTTTTTTTAAAAAAAATTAAATCTGCAAGTTCATATCCTTTAGAGATGACGTTTTGGATCGAAATACAAACAACATGGGAAATTTACAAGTTACGAATCTAACATACCTTTTAGTTTTAATCAAGTGTTACTCTCATATTTAATTTATTCTAATTGCACTGTAAAGCACGCCTGGAGTTAGATTTGCAAAGGAAGACTCATAAAAGGATGTTTATTTCTCCAACTCTTAAGGAAATTTGGGCTGTTTGGAAGGGAGAAATTATAATTTCAATGGGATTAGGTGAAATATCCAGATCGTTAGATTATTTAAAGTTAAGGGTTACGATGATTTGTCAAAGATATTTGTCAAAACCATTGGTTCATAGAACCCTCCCCAATATATATATATATTCTTAAATCAAGGGTAGTTGTGGCTATAGGCACCGCAATCTTCCTGCCTTTTTTACGTGGTGTATATAGGTATAGCTACATTGAGGTAACCTTCTTGGTCTACTGCAGCTAACTTATTATTATCTTCTTAAATTAAATATCATTTTTATTTCTTCCTCCCATACCTATTGCTTCTACGTTCCTTCTTTTTGTTTCAATCTTCTTCAATCTTCAATCCTTCCTAAAATCTATTTTTTCCCTTGCATTTTGATTTAATATTTCCATCCATAGAATTTCAATTTCTAACCCTAAATCATATGCATAGAACCATTTTTATTTATGCAATTATTATGCAATTTTCACAATCAATCCATATGAAGATTCCAGATGACTGGCAAAATCTATTAAAAAATACATTTAGAGAGTTCACTCTAATAAATAAACTAGGAGTTCAATATGGTGACTTCAGATTCACTAATTTGTTAATTAACCAATTTATCACATAATTAATCAACACATTGATTGGATATTAAAATAATTGAACAACACCGTTTGCCTAAATGAAAAAGGAATAAAATAATTAATGTGCTATATATGGGTTTTACGACACCAACAATTTTTTCTTATTTGTATTTTAATTTTAGTCTAACTTAATATATATTTCTCCTTATAAAAAACAATGAAAGGCAAACACAAACTAATAAATGTAAATTTAAAATTTTAGTAAGTTATATTTATATGTAAGTCTAACATTATTTGTAATACTATGATACTTAGCTTGCATTCTTTAATCACATCATGAGTTATTCGCTATACAAACATGGAGGTTTTAGTAGGTTATATATAAACGTACATCTAACATTTTCTGCAATACTATGATGCTTAGATTAAGTTCTTTAATCGCGTCATGAGTTATTCGCTATACAAGCATGGAGATAATGTTTTCACATTCAACAATTACCTTGAAATAAGTTCGTAGTTTAGCATGTAAAGCACAAAAAAATTATAAAAAGATCAAAGGTCCCCAAACTAAAGAAATATTCATTGTGTTTAATAAAAGAAAACCAACCAATTCAACAACAAATATTATTTAAAAACCTTTTTCAGAATTTACATTATCTGAATAAAATTTATATTTTTATTTCTTATGATCTTCACAATAAAATATTAGTATACTATGCATTCCTTAAGTTTGCTGATATTTTACTGTGCAAACATAAAAGTTAAGGATAATTATATTACCATTGCGAAGTTTAATTATTACACCATATTTTCTCAATTACTAAAATAAACAGTAATAAAATGACACGAATAACCAACCTTATTACACGCCCATATATTTCCCATATATTTGTTTTTCATAAATAGCTTTACTAAGTAAACTAGAAATATTATTATACATAAAATCCCTAATTCTAAATCTAAATTGGAATTTAGGTATCAAACAATTGCCACTAAAGTGATTTCTTCAATTACACGTGTTTACTCTGTAAAATATTGAAACATTCCAATTGAATTTCAACTTCCACCCACCCTCATAAAAAAATTTTTGCTTGACACTTGAAAGTTTCATTTAATATCTCAATTCCTTTTTATTATTTTACCTCAATTTTCTTTCTTTCTTTCACGGAATAACGGGTCTGTGAAGTTGGAATGCACTTAGATGAAATAACATAGGAGTCATACTTTAAACTTTCTTCTATGAATGGCCTGGCTGTAATACTCTGCTTTTTGATTTAATGAAATTGGCAAAGAGAAAACGTTATGAAAATGAGTAATTCTAGGAGCACATGTTTATCTGACATGAATAAATGTCATGAGTTAGTTGACAAACATTGATTGATTGTTTATATGTAAATGATGAATTTGAAGGTCTACAATCATCCAATATATGGTTGACAACTAAGCCTGTCACTTTTTCATGTCAGATAAAAATATCTCTCAAAAATTATTGTTATGAAAATAGATAAAAGATAGTAAAAAGTGGAGGTTGAGGATTGATGCAGAAATATGAGGAAGATGTTGTGAATTTTCTTGGGAGTTGTTTTTCTTTGTTATCTTGCCGATGATACCGGGAAAGAAGAAGGAGAACTATATTTATGTGGTGTACTTTAATTTTTAATTTTTTTTTAAATTTTAGGGTTAAATTTGTAAATGAATTGTGGTGTATATATTGAAATTATATTATAATTGTGGTGTATATATAATGTGGTGTGATGAATAAAAAATATAGTGGCAATATAATTACTCAAAAGTTAATCCTTCTCACAATAGTTCTTTTCCTAAAAAGTCAATGTTCCTTTGACAGTCAAATTTATTTGTGAGTTAAATTGATTGATAAATACAAATAAAGTAGATAAATATAGCTAACATTTTTTATTTGATGTAATGGGTTGGCCGTGAGTTGCTAGTGTAGGATTTGCACTATTTTAGTAAAAGATACAGCACCAAAATGGTGAAATCTATTAGATATATATACTCTTAATATTGGTTTATTCTATTGTTGGGCAAAGTAACTTCTTTCAATTTAACATTGAATATGATATAGAGTGACACAAAACACTACTAGAAATCAGGCTTTTAGCGACCAGAATTTTCCGACGGCCTCTTATCGATTACAACTTTTGACCAAATACTGACAGGTCGTTGTAGATTCTGCCCAATGGGTACGGCCGTTGGAATTTTGTGATGGCTTGGACATGCCGTTGGATGTTCCGACGGACAACGCAAATTTCGTTACAATTTCCCACGGCACTGACGACTATCCGTTAATTATTCAAATGGAATAATGATGTTGTTGAAACCTGCAACGGCTTTTTTCCCCATTGGCAGTACCAACGGAAAATGTCATTAATAACTTAAACGGCAACATATCATCATTGAAAATTCCAACGGCGTTGGTTGCCGTTAGTGATCCTGACGGATTTGTCATTCCGACGGAAAGATTTCCGTCAGAAATACGTTTCTCAAAAGGATTTTAATTCTTTTTTGTAATTCTTGAAATTTTTCCTTCTTTACAATATACTAAATATTGTTAATTAAAGCATTTTTCAATAAATTTGAAGATTTTTTTTTAATATCCTTACCCTTTTCCACGCCCCCATTTTATGAAATAAATGTCTAATTTCAATATTCACAATGTTACTGCCGAAATATATTTGATATATATATATGTATCAACCAACATAATAAAAAATCAAATTTATTCTAAATTTAAAAATATTACGGATGATTAAAAGTGTTACTAAGAGTGCAGTTATATTTTGATATGAAACAGAAAATGATTTATATTTTGACTCAGCAATTAAAAGTGCAGTTAAAGTTAGAAAAAAAATACGTTTAAAAAAAATGGAAAACCAACAATGGAGAAGAACAAAATCTCACAAAGGACATCATGATTGAGGTAGAATAGAAGTAAACATTAAATTAAGAATCTCAATATGCATGACAGTTATATTTATAGGATTTAGAAGGTATATAAGTAGTAGGTGCCCTTTCTAACTATTATTGTAGACATGTACAGTGTGCTCTGTTCGTACATGACCGTATATAATTGTCTAGATCGGAAGTTATTTGGTAGTTAAGGTAAAAAACAAGGGCAATTATATTACCCCAACAAAAATTAATTTCAATACCACATTTTAATTTCATCAAAAATAATTTATAAATTGGATTAAAACACACAAAAATTTTACATTTATAACCTACCTTTCTAAATTACAACTAAAAAAGGAAATGAAAAAGAAAAAGACCAAAAAAAAAAGGAAAAAAATAAAGCAAACATAGGTACCGTTAATTTTCTCATAATCTAGAACAAGTTTAATAATTTAAAATTGTATATGTATATATATAAATATATATTAAGGATTATTATACTGTCAAAAATTTTTAAATTTGATATGGAATTAAAAAAACCAATAATAATGGCTCATGCATTGCGTTTATGGCTATCCTCATCTTGCAAATTAGGCCATCAAAGACGATAATCAAGATATGAATCTGATATTTGAAAAACATTAAAAAAAATGGTGAAGGAAAATAATTAAAAAATTAGATAAATGAAAATAATAAAATGATATTGTGGTGGGAGGGGAAAAAGATCTTAAAATAATAAATACTAAAAGTGAGATTGTTTATGTAATTTTATTTAAGGATATCTAAGGAAATAAATTGTAGAGTAAGAAACAAAAAATGCAGTGATAATATCATTACTCTTAGAACAATGGTTGTAAATAAATTTTTTATTAATTATTGGTTTTTTTAAAAAATCACATAAATCACATTTTTAGTATTCGAAAAAATTTAGTAGAGAACCTTTTTTAATTTCTTTTTTTTTTTTTGTTTTAATTGAAACAATGAATATTACAATCTAGAAAACTGGTGTTAAAAACATTACATTAATTGACACAGACAAATAAACTTTAGAGTATAACATAAATTTAAATATATAATAAAATTAAATTAAATAAATGTACAACGTTTTAAAAGGAAAAGTCACTGCACAAAAAAAAGGGGGAAAAGTCATTATTTTTAAATTCGGAAGAATATACTTTATATATTTTTTAAATCAACACACTAAGAAAGATGTCAGCTAGCCGAGTGGTTGGGGCTTTACCACCCAACACAGAGGTCAAGGGTTCGAAACTCAACATTTGCAAATAGGTGGGAACTAATTTTCGCGAGTTAATGGGTTGGGTGCGGGCCAGTGTGTCAGGTCTATTGGGTTGGGTCAATTAAAATAATTTTAAACAATTAATTTTGTTCCGACGAATAGTTTTTTCTACAGAAATTCCGACGGACCAAGTTTTTTGGGTCAGAAATTTCCAACGGAAGAGCTCCTCATGGTTAATGGGTTGGGTGCGGGCAAGTGGGTCAGGTCTAATGGGTTGGGTCAATTAAAATAATTTTAAACCATTAATTTTGTTCCGACGAACAGTTTTTTCATTAGAAATTCCGACAGACCGGGTTGTTTCAGTCAGAAATTTCCAATGGAAGAGCTCCTCATGAAACTACCCACGGAAGTTAATGGTCATGAGAATTTCCAACAGATTGCTAAAGATCTGTCGCTGACTTTTAGCGACCAGCAAATTAGTGACCGATATTCCAACCAGCAGTAGCTGTCGCTAAAGGTTTTCATCGACGGATTTTTGGCTTTCAAAATCCGTCGCTGAAACCCTTGTTTCTGGTAGTGAAACCTGTCTATTGCATTGGGTTGGGTTGGGTTAGATATTATCATAAAGTTTTTCTAATCGAGTTGAGTTAGTTTCAGGTTGTACTTACTAATCCAAAGTTTGAGGCATGTTGGTCTAAATTTCAAATTCAAGAAGGAAATTACAAATGAATGCAAAGGTTGGGGGCATATGCTGTAATTTATCATAAAGTTATTATACAACAAATATTAGGTAAATAGTTGATTGTACATGTTTAGTGGAAATTCAAAATGAACCATTTAAAAAAAATTATTGGGTAAAGTAACTTCTTTTTTTTTTTTTTAATTTAACATTAAATATGATATAGAGTGACGCAAAAACTTTCTTAACGCAACCTAATTCTTGCGCTGATTTTCTATTGTGCTAGGTTGGTTGGGTTTTATAATGAAATTTTTCTAATTGAGTTAAAGTTGCGTTAGGGTTGTACTTACTAATCCAAGGTCGGAGGCCTGTTGGACTAAATTTAAAGTTTGAAAAGGAAATTATAAATGAATGCAAAGTTTGCAGGCCTATGTTGCAATTTATCATAAAGTTATTATGCAACAAATATTAGGTAAATAATTGACTGTACATGTTTAGTTCAAACTCAAAATGAGCCATTTAAAAAAAATTATCACATTTGTTTATATAATTTTGTTGACAACATCTTTCTGTGGTTATATTAATATTATTATTATTATTTTTAGTTGTATTATTTGCATAGCATGGTTGGTATACTAGTATGTTTGTAATGCAAGCTATGAATGAATAAAAGAGATTTAACGATGTGTTTTGAAAAGGGAGTTCGCAAAGTACGAGAGTGAAGCCTCTCCATAGTCCCCACTCACCCGTACTAATAAGAATCAAAGACATACATGTCATTTTATAGGCTGAAAGTCACTATGTGAAGGTCGTTAAATGATAACTAAACTACCGTCTCACAAAAGTAGATTTATTTTCTATTTTCGTATGTCTCAAATTATAGTTCAGTTTCCACATTGATCAATATAATTGATTTCTCAATTCACTAAAACACCCCTATTTATTTAAGATAGTTGAAATAATACTAAACATTACCATAGAAATTTCACTTCCCAATAACCGTTAAATATTTTTACGCTACTTTTGTGTCGTTAAATATTGAAAGGATAGAATAGGAAGAACACAAATTCTTCATCTTCTTTTTTTTTTTTGATGGTTGTCTGTCTTAGTGGGATGAAAGAGCCAAAGAGGTATGTTTATTTTTATGCTTACCAGGATCAACTTCTGCAGCAATGAGCTCTATAAGGAGGGTTCCACAAAGAACATCGGCAATATCGTCGAGCCCCCGGCTAAACCCTAGGTTAGTCAGGAGTCCCCCCACAGTTTGTTGCACGGTGATGATAGCTTTAGCCTCAGTCTTGGTTTGCACCGCT
Organism: Nyctanthes arbor-tristis; assembly: GCA_963692815.1. Taxonomy (NCBI): domain Eukaryota; kingdom Viridiplantae; phylum Streptophyta; class Magnoliopsida; order Lamiales; family Oleaceae; genus Nyctanthes; species Nyctanthes arbor-tristis. Next base: position 75,402 of record CAVNYN010272719.1, on the reverse strand, counting down.
TTTATTATGCTAGTCCGCCGTCCTACATGGACGTTTTTGTGTCTTCTTACTGATATGAGCCTTGGAGTGACTGAAAAAGAAGCATTTCCTCCACCAGTGGCAAACGGCTTGTACCTTGGAACTAGGATTTGATGATGAACAGACTGATATTTGGAAATATTAAGCTTCAACATTTTTGTTTCTTTGATTTTTAATATATTTACTCGCACTACTCCTTGCAACTTGTAAGAAAATTAAAAGGGTGGAGTTCTAGGGTATAGGCCTTTTTCTTTTTTTGGGTTGGGTTGTGGTTTTTGGGGGTTGGAGTTCTCGACCGATGAGAGAGAAAAAATTGAAGATTTCACGGAGTACTTTTAACTCGAAAATTTTCTCTCATTAGGCTTTGAGTTGTAGCTGGGCTTCAACATTGTGCCCTTTATATAAAGAACATAAACATGTCGAGGTGATTGCCCGGGAAAAGTCTGCACAGTACAAAATTTTGTACCGTTACACAACAATATGAAAATGAGGATGAATTACACATAATGCTGTCACTTTCCAATTCAGTCATTGACAATATTAAAATCTTTTAATTACTTCCCATGCTTATTTCTTTCACCGTAGTTTTGGCCTTAAAAGGTCGATCTTAGTATTTAAGGAGATAATTCCAGTCCTTATATGTTTATATTGTAATTTGTTGTCTAGTTATTTGATTTCTTTTATACCAATAATCAATTCATCTTAAAAAACAATAGTAATAGTTACATGTTACGGTGCCAAAAAGAGCAGTGCTGTTTATCACTAATAATAGTTACTTGGTATGGTGTCAAAAAAAAAATAATAATTATAATTACATATTATTAAATGATAAGTTAAATTAAATTGATTTTATTAACAATGCACATTTGGTTTGATCAAACTTAAAAAGGAAAAAAAAAAAGACTCCGTGATGCAAGATGAAATCTCAGTTAGGTGGATTGTAACGTTTCATGATCTACTAGTAATTCATAACAATTATGTTTGTACTTTGCAAAGACTTTTACACTGTACTGTGTTCGGCAGCCTATTATGGACAAAACTTCTTCTTCTTGTTTTTAGAAGCACCACCTGCTGTACCAAGCTACGTCCCTAATTAATTAACATCATTAATTCACTCTACTGTTTGAGTTATTGGTTCGAAAACCAATTTGATTCATAAATAGTTGCCAAAGCAACGTAAACTTTGTTGAGTGGCCCTACAACAACTTGGTGTGGGGCCCACAAATGTGGAAACATTATCTAACATAGCTACAACGTATATATGTATGTACATGTACATTGCACAAACCAAGTTTTTCTATGTTGAGGGGATGGACCACATTTTACTAATAATACTTCGGATTTAAGGGTGTAAGTAGTTTGGTTTGGACGATTTTTTATTAAACCTCAAATCGAACCAAATCATATTTTTACGGTTTGGTGCGGTTTCAAATTGTAGTTTACCAACGGAATAGATTAGCATGTTCTGAAGGAGTTAAAAAATAACTATTCGTTTAGAATTTTTGAATTAGAGTATAAAAATTAATTGTAATAATATTATGTGGTATTATACAACAAAACAAAATATTAATCGTCAAAAGTCAATTTTATCTTATACCATTTCAATTTTAATAATAGATATAAATAAATAAAAGTAACATAAATTTTACTTTCCCACACGCATGCATGATAACGTAGTTACGTGCATAAATGGTACACATCTAAGTCCGGAGCCATGGCGTAGACAAAATAAAATTTCTAATAATATTAATATCAGTAATTAATTAGCAAAAGTCACATGAGTAGATTTTTACGATAAAAGAAGAAAAGATGATACTATTATAAGAAAATAGGATGGTAATTTAAAAGTAAAAATTATGAAGAAATCAATTAAATCATTCTTTCTTGATACTTCTAATGAACACCGTCATTTGACTTGTCGAATACAAATTGATGGGTTAAAACGGTTCAATATTTGGGTTGAAACCAAATCATTTACAATAGAATTTCGGGATTGCGGTTTCGGTTTGGTTACATGGTTTGGTGGTATAGATTTACCGACACGCCCCACTCCTAGTACCTCTCATCTACTTAAAGTGTGACTTGCATGCGCCGATGGTAAATTTTAACTAGAAGTTAGAATCTACTGTCAAGGCTCATGACTTATTAAATAGAAAATTCTGACAGTATCTCCCCTAAATTACAAATAACACCCTGTATATTTGACAATTTCCAAACTCATACTCACCTCAACAATTAAACTCTTGCATAACCACAACACGCGTGTAAATGAAAACATAACATAATATAACTATATTTATATGAAGACATGCATAAAAAAGCATAAGAGTTTCATTTTCTTTTTCTTATTTTACATAGGTATGCAAAATGCTTCATTATATTTCTAAGTACATCAAACATATATCGATGTCATTTTTTTATCTGATCATGCCAACCTTGTCAAAAGACTCGTCTCCAGAATGGAATTGATATCCAAAAGTTGTTTAAACTTCAGTTATTACTTGTAAGGAAACATTTAAAAATATTTTCGTGAGCAATAATACTGAGCGAGTGGAAATTCAAGAAAACTTTCATACTTCTAAACAAAATACCTTTTTCACTGTTCTATGCATCCAAACAATTCATAAGAAAGTCTATCTCTGTTCAAAACTTTTATAGAACACCACAATGCTATAAAACATCATAAAAATCATTTCATTTTGAGAATTATCATAAAATTCACCCCAAAGAGTATCCAACATCTCATAATCATCATATCAAGTCGTATGCCAACACCAACTTAGGCTATAGGTACCATATGACCCCTTCGCCTTAGATGACACAATTAGGAGCTTGAGCCTTAGCTAGCACAATAGGTCCCTTCATGTGGGCGGCATTTGTTTGGTTAGCTTGAGGCATATGCCCATTCGCCTGTATGCAGTATATTCATAACATAAGATACAAGTTAGGAAGTTTCAATCATTTATCATTTGAAGAAATATATAATATCTTCGAAAATTCCCAAACGTCACATTCTTTACTTCATAAACTTTCCATATGAAAGAAGAATTTTCAAGAAATCCATAAAAGCATTTTTGTAATCAATTTGACAACATCATATAAAATTAAAAAAAAAACATAATAAAGTTCATTTCCAAGAGTTTAGACAAAGTTTCTACTCGCTGGCTATATATTTATGATCTAGTTCGATTGATAAGCTCTTTCAATTTCTTCTGTGTCTCCTGTAATATAAATTGATAATATAATCAACAACCAATCATCCTATTTGACACATAACTCAATTTCTTTACCTCTCTTCTCCCATTTTCGTTTATTTTCTTTGTAACTTAATTTACTAGTAAAAAGAAAATTCTCTACTTAACTAAAGTTGATCAACATGAAATTTCCTTTGGATTACAGATTCTCCTATTTCGTTAAATCTCCTAAGATTTCTTCACTTTCCAGTTAAGCATATAATTGTTTTTTTCATATAATTATTCTGGATTTTACTATATATTATATATTGTAATGATACCACATATTAAAATCTTAAATTCACTCCAACATAAACAACTCTTCGTCTTGAAACACTAGCTCTTCGCTTTTAGCAATTTCCATACTTGCTTATTAAATCATTCATTACTTGCATTTATTCTCAACTTCACCAACTTTCTCAATTACTATGATAACATTTCATAGAATCATAACACTCACCTATCTAAAGGTTTTAACTTATTTATTCCATGTTAGATTTCGTGTCATACTTGCCACTATAAATCCTTAGAATGACATCAAGAACCTAAAATTTCATAATCAAATAACGATTTGATGCTTCTAAAACATGGATTAAATAGAATATTTATAATCTAGTATTGCATGTTCATAAAAATTCAATCAACCCTAACAAAACTTACATTCTTAACCCTATATAAGTCCAAAAGTTAAGGACCAAGAACACTTGTTTGTTCCTTGTATTCCCTTTCTTCTTCTGTCAAAAATTCTTCAATTTTTTTTTAAACGAAAAGTTGGTAGAACCGTTTTAGCATGGTTTCTTGCTTTCTTTGTTTTGTCTTTGGATTTTGTTTGTTTATTTATTATAAATATCCATATAGTCAAAGTCCTACAAGAATTCTCTAGAACTCACTTGGACTTGTTTCCAAATTTCATTTTTCACACACACGCATATATATAAATATTTCAATTTGACCTTTAACTTTGTATTCATATTTAATTTAGTCCTCACGTTTCAATCTAACAAGTGTAACGAAAGTATAAGGAAAAACAATTTGGAACAGCCCTAGATTGTATCATGTATTCAAGTTTTTTAGGTTTCCAATTATTTTATCTTGAAATATTTCAAGCATATGTCAGCTAACGATAACTGGTGCCTTAAAATATTTTGTTTGAGAAATGCACATTGCGTATGTACATTTGTTATGTTTGTGATTTTTGGTGGAGTTTTTTTTTTTTTGCAAACTACTTTCCTTTTTATTAAGACTCATTGGTAGTCAAGAAATTCACAGTGAAAGTTGGGACCTCGTTCGTCCAAAACTGGGTAGAATAATTAGTAAAAGAGAAACGAGCTAAAGAATGACTGTTCATCAAAGAAAAAAGAAACGTTTAAAACATCGATTGATTGATGGATTTGTACTAAAATTGTCATTTTGTTTCCATATAGAAATTAACAAAGAAAGAAGAAAAACAAATAACTCCATTATGCATGGCCAACCAGCCTTAGCTTGGATGTGATTTTGTGCTTAATCTCCTCCACACCATAAGTGGAAAATTATATTTTCGATGATCTTATTTTTTGGCTTTTAACTGACTATTCGCCAAGTAGCTAGTTAAAATATATCTAACATTCATATGCTGCTGTCTTGGGTCTAATCAAATTGCCAAAAATATGTCTAACGCAGCGTTGATAGAGTTTACTAAAATGAGTTTGTCCAACACTCGCATGTTAGTGGGGCAATTTAAATATGATACACTGACCCCAACTATTGAAAGTAACAAAGTTGGCCCCTAACTTTTGTTATAATTGTACATGTAGTTTTCATAAGAGCAATGCTACACATATACAAAAAAAAACTTATACAATATATACTTACAGACAACACATAATTCATGCACTCAGCAAGGTTTTGACAATCATATATGGGACACTTGTGTGCAAATTTTGTGTAAAAATACGTAGACCCTTCTCAGAAATAGAAAATGTGTCTTGATAAACCATTATCTAGTCATTCACATATCTATGAAATAAGGCTTTTTGTTTTTTCAATTTGAGCTGATATATAATTGCTATTTGAACTGAGACATGCATGTGCAAATTGTAGTAAAAATTTGATTACCAACATGCTAAGTTAGCAATAATTTAAGGACCAACTATATAGATTTTTCTAACACCATCTCCTTTCAAACTTGCCTACTTCCCGCTTCATCGATGCACAACCCAATAAAGGAGCTGAATTCATTTTCTATTTTATACGCAGAGTTTAGTCGAAGAAAGAATTGATTTATACTTATTTTCAATATTTTAAATTTTTACTCTGAAAACAGTTAAAATATTAAATCATCGTTTTCAATTTTCTTCACAAAAATTTTTCCTTTTACATTTTCAAAAATATCAAAGTAAACTAGTACTCGGAATTTTAAAAAACCAAAAACTAAAAATATATTATTAAAATAAAGAAAATGTCATGCCCTTATTATTTTCTATGTTTTGCTCTTATTATTATGGATAGTGGGCTGATTTTTATTTTTCGGATTTAGTTACGTGAGGTAAAAATACCATGAATGTAATGCTTCGATTTATTTTGAATAAATTCTTTAAAGGTACGTTTCTTACATATAATTAGGTTAGGATATGCCATAGTTTTTGGATTCGGAAAAAGAAAAAGAAAAAGAAAAAGAAAAAGGGAAAAGGAAATGTCGTCTTGATTTGACCATAAGATTGGCCATTTTAGGAGTGACAGCTGCTGAACTCTACTTTGTCACAAATAGACATACCCGGCTGCTGCAAATTGCAATATAAATATATAATAATAATTACTAATAATAATATTGGAAATTGGAATTCTCCTCAGATTGAAGATTGAACACGTCAAATTGAAATTAAGAAAATGTCAACCATGTAATGTGTCCTAACCCGCGAGAGAGGCAAAGGAATCAATTTAATTTTACCGTACATATACATTAATTAATTAAATGAACAGAAAAATAATGCACAGTAGCAAAAATAATGAATTATTCTATTAAGAAACATCTTATCTTATCTTATATTTATTAAAGTAGGATTGTGGTCATATGTAAATTTTCCCGTCAAAACCACTATCCTACTTATATATGCCTCTTATTTTATTTTATTTTAATAATATATCTACCCATTTCCTACTAAGTAATTAACCTTCAAATTAAATCTCTAATATCTTATATATATGTTTTTATTTTATACACATACATATAAAAAAAGTTATATCTCGGGTTTAGATTTTCGAGTTGAGATATTTTCTAAAAAAATAAATAAAATAATAAATAAATATATATCTACTATTATGCTTATATATACTTTTATTTTATATACTTTTAATTGTATGCACATTCTCATATTAATATATATATATATTATACATCTATAAATTTGGAGATTGCAAGTTAATTAGGTTATCTTCAAAGATTTTATATAGTTTCAAAATTCTAACAGTGGACAGACAAATTTCAAGTCTTGAGTTATTGAGACTTTCTTTTCATTTAAATTAAGTGCCTATTTGTGAGATTGATGACATAATAATAATAATAATAATAATAATAATAATAATAATAATAATAATAACAACAACAACAACAACAAGAACAACAGTAACAACAACAATAATCATAATAATAAGGAAGTAAAATTAAATCAATTTCAAAACTTTTACTTTAATTAACTTCAATATGATAAACCACATGTTATAAAATAAAACTTATAGCTATATGTTTACTGCGTTACTTAATTTATTATTTTGTTGTGGGTACCTATATATCAGTAAAAATTTAAGTTGATAGGATATAATAGCAATAATACTTGAAAATGGTGATTTAGAATTAAATAAAAAATTCTTTTAATTTTTTTCAAAGCGGAAATTGGTTAAAGTTAAAGCAGTTTCAAATATTTTACTTTAATTCAATTCAATATGATAAACCACAAGTATAATTAAGAAATATGACTATATTTTTGTTACATTACTTATTTTATTATTTTTCTGTGGAAACTTATATATAGGTAAAAATTTAAGTTGAGGAGATACAATAATAATATTTGATGATGATTTAAAACAAAAATAAAAATTCTTTTAATTCTGTTTATAGTGGAAAATAGTCAAAGATTAATGTTATCGATAAATCATATAGAATTTATCATTTATTGTTTTCTTTGGGTCTTTTGTAATAGAAATGTGTGTACTTTTATATTTTTTTTAGAACGGATTTAGTGAATACTGATTTCTTTGGAGAATGTATGACACTATATGAGGAAATGCCAAAAATAAATTTTCCAAGAATATATAGTAGAGAATGAATACAGCAAAGAATTCTTTTTTATAAATGAATATCATCCACACTCTAAATGTTTCTTAAAGTTCTTGTACTATGCTTATTGAACAAAAATATGAGTGTATGGTAATTTTAGAGTTACATAAATTTCATATGCTCTCTTTTCTATAGTTTCTTAGTTTTCATATTCAACGTGAAATTAAATTCATATTAAAATATTCCTCATTAATTCTCATTTTTATTAGTTTAAAGCACCATTCCATGAATGACAATTTAATTAGTTTTATGCAAAGTGAAAGAATTGTACGTACGCAATAAAATTGTAATTATTAGTAATGTGCATATATGAATGAGTAATACGTAATAAAATTGTAGTAATTTGGTTCTTTAAATTATCAAGCATTTTTTTAGGTTAATTATTCTATTTCGTGCATTGAATGGGTATTCAACTAGTTCATAATAATACAAAAAGGAAAGGATAGAGAACTTCAAATGGATACATGCTACCTCCAAACTTTCAATAATTACTGGAGTTGTTTAATTTTTTTTCCTTTTTTTTGGGGGGCGGGGTGGGGATATATATATATATATTATAGATTATAAAGTTGACTAGTTCATGGTAAAATAGGCATAAACAAGTGGATGAAAAGCATTCCCCATTGATTCTAGGTGGAGGTCTGAATACCACACTAAAACTCGTAAAAAAAAGAAAATGGGGAAAAAAGTGGCCGGAAAGCGTTGGACCACACTCTCATGACAAAGCACAAGTTGCTTAAGCTCCCGGTACTTCCGTCCTAGAATTTGTAAGTCAAATTTATACAGCATTGCCCTTCTTTATAGTACTTGATTGTATTAATTGAGATGTTGAAATATATTCCAATGTATTTTTCAGGTCACTTGCTATGCTTACATTTGGATAGGGTTGGCACCATAACCAACCTTCTTTTCCGCATTCAGCTAAATTTGGAATAGAATGGTGACAGATTGACATAGCATGTTATATGATTAAGCTTCTTCAAGAAATATGAGATTGGCCACTGACGTAAAGCTTCTGCAAACGCACTTACATGCAAAAGAACAAAATCAAGATGAAGGAAGAAATCATGAATCAACTTCACAAAATGATTCGATGAATTTGGTGAATTTAGAATGCAGCTAATAAAGTACTGCACCTTTAACAGGTTGGAACCAACTTTGTTGGAGCCAATCATCAAATTGATGGCGTGCAAGGAGTGATTTATGGGCTAGACTCAACAAACTTCATGTCAACCCAGCAGAATAGTTTTATGTTCTTTCGATTATTTTATTTTATTTTTTCGTCATTTAAACGAAGGGACATTTTTTGGTATTTTATTAATTCTCTGCATTTGTTAGGGTTTTAGTAGTATTTAAGCACGTTTATGCCCGTTGCTCAATAGGGTGGTTGATGTTTGAATAAAAATTACAAAGGAATTGAAAGTTCCGGTTACAATCAATCCAGTGCATGAATTCTATTGAATCAACGATTAAAATTAATTGTATATGAAACCATTCATTTGTTCACACTTTCAGCTACATAAAAAAAATTTATGCTAGTATATGATCCTATACCTATCAAAATGATCTAGTATCATATATATGACATCATTTAATATCAATACACGCCATATTACCGTATAACACTTTATGATACTTATATATGGTAGAATAGATTACCTATACCCGTGCTAGGTTTTACATGCCTAGAGAGAGAAGTGACCCCACAATGCGTGGGCTACACCACTCTGCCAAAACTCGCCACGGGTGGGGGAGCGATAGTCAATTTGCCCAATTGCACATGTCTTATTTCATGTGACAATTGAATGGCAAGGACCTTTTTTCACTTCACCATACCAAAAATGTGAAGAGGAAACTATAATTTTTGTGTCATTCATATTAACTAGATTTTCACCAGTGCATTATATGAATAGAGTTTTAAAGAAATTTCATACATAAAATATAACAAAATTATGTTTATCAAGGTTAATATTATAAAAAAACTTAAAAATAGAATCTGTATGGAATTAATGTACATCCTACGTTTACAAGTAACATGCAATCAATTCTTTATTTTAATGACATAATTTTAAATTCTTATTATTAGCCCATCACTTTCTCTTTGAACCAAAATTTTTTTTATTAATTCTTATTTTTTATTTCCTTTAAAGACAGTAAAATCCAATAGCATAATTCTATATTATTTTCACACCCGTGTATTTATGGACATACTATGTTTCACACCCGTGTGTTTCACGAATATATTTATTGACAAAGTAAAACTCAATGGAGCAGGAGAACATACAATCATGAAATTATACAATTGAACAAAGTAAATTGAAATCCATTAGAAAAAAATGAGATATATCTAACCAAAATGTAATACGTATATAGAATCCCAAAATAAAAATATTAAATTAAATGATAAAAAGGAAAAATATAATAATAATGTTCAAATCTAGATTGATTATATTATCCATTTTCATGTAATTCAAATTCATTAGGCAAATATAAGATATATCTAACCAAAATATAATACATAGATAAAATCTCAAAATAAATATATTAAATTAAATGATTATAAGGAAAAGTATAATAATTGAAATTTTTTATTAATTCTTATTTATTATTTCCTTTAAAGACAATACAACTCAATAACATAATCTCTATTAGTTTCACACTCGTACATTTCACGGATATATTATGCTGAGAAAATAAAAGACAATAGAGTAGGAGAACATAGAATAATGAAATTATACAATTTAACAAAGTAAAATTAAAATATATAAGACAAATATGAGATATATCTAACCAAAATATAATATGTAGATAGAGTCTCAAAATAAAAATATTAAATTAAATTATTAAAAGGAAAAATATAATAATAAGGAAAAGTAATATTGAAATCAAGATTGATATACTATCTATTTTTATATAATTCAAACCCATTAAGCAAATGTAAGATATATCTAACTAAAATGTAATATGTAGATAGAGCCTCAAAATAAAATATTAAATTGAATGATTAAAAGGAAAAAATATAACAATAGGGAAGAGTATAATAATTGAACCAATATTTTTTATTAATTCTTATTTTTTATTTCCTTTAAAGGCAATAAAATATAATAGCATAATCTATATTAGTTTCATACTCGTGTATTCACAAACTACCATACTTCACACATGTGCATTTTATGGACATATTATGCCGAGAAAGTAGAATACAATATAGTAGGAGAACTGAAAATCATGAAATTATGTAATCGGACAGAGTAAATTGAAATTTATTAGACAAATATGAGATATATCTAACAAAAATATAATACGTAGATAGATTTCTAAAATAAAAATATTAAATTAATATGTAGATAGAGTCCTAAAATAAAAATATTAAATTAAATAATTAAAAAGAAAAGTATAACAATAAGGAAAAGTATAATAATAGAATAATGACATCAGTAAGTTGATTTTTTAAAGAAACTAGACAGTGAGTGGGAAAATTATTCATAATTGTGTCCGATAATTAAATTGAGCCAGACAAACTCTGTATATATATATATATAATTATTTTGATACTAGTATGTTAATTAATTAGTCACACGCTATAATCGTACAAACACACATAGTTAATTCCATGTAAGGGCAGTGAGAAAGCTATGAAGGGACAAAGGGGGTAATTGGCCCCTCAAAGTTTGATGAAAATTCTTGTTTAAAATACATTTTCTTATAAAAGTTTTTAATGTTTCCATTGTGACAATTGTGCCGTTCATATATAAATATATGTAGAAGGGTGTCATCTCCTTATTTGCATATTATAAGTATCTCTCTATGTTCTCTTTTGCATATATGTGTTACAATTCTCTATACATAAAAAGAATTATTATTTGATGCAAGTAGAAGCGTAAAACCAATAAACATCATCTAATCTCTTTGATTTTGAATGGATAATGCAACAAGTTCACCTTCTATATTTTATTGAATCCTAATAATAGTAGAAATTAGGTGTCAAACACTTGTTGGTTTGTTCACGCATACTGAGAATTTATAGGAATTGAACAACGAAACAATATGTAGATTTTATTCAATAATCCACCGAATTACAGTCACTTCTATGATATAGATAGATCCTAATTAAATGTTGACCAAGAAACAAAATTGAATAATAAAATAATAAAATTTTAAAAATCCTTGAATATCGTCAGTATCTTAATCATTGTTCAATACAATTGTTTTTTGTTCTATGTAAAATTTTAGAAAACATGTGACGTATAGAGTGCAATGATAATTGTGTATCAAAAAAATAAATAAATTGTACATACGTATGTAGTATATTGCTTGAAAGAAGAAGGGAAAAAAAAAAGAAAAAAAACAAAAGGAAAAGGATGATTACAAGGGGGATAGTATAGGTGGAGATTTGAACTATTGATCAAGAGTGTGCGAAACTAACTAGAATGCCACTAGATTACACAAGTCTTGGTGTCATGGTCCTATTTTATCTGCTGCATTCGGTGGTCACAATACGCATGATACATAGAAACAATTTTATTGTTTGGAAATATGCAGATGAATTCATGATACTGTAATCGTTCTCTATTTCATTGATACACAATCATCTCGTTTGTTAAGTACCTAAGGTGGTCAACACAAAAGTTAATTAAGTGATCATCTCATCTTGATGCAGTAGCCATCTATTACACGAATTTCAAGATTAGTTTGCTCAAATGAGCCACCATCTTAAGGGGCATGTCAAGAGATAATTCCCACATCGAATCAATATAAAATAAATAATCAATATATAAAATGTTTGGGTTACTTTTCTTAATGAGTTGACTTTTTACAGTGAAACCTCAAGACTTTACATGGTATCAGAGCCCGCTAATTAAGCTCTACGGTTAAGGTGTATAGTTTTGGGGTTCGACCTTAAAAGGTTAACTCATTAAAGAGAGTATCTCAAACACTTTATATATTGATTATTTATTTTATATTGATTCGATATGGGAATTGTCCCCTGATATACCCCCTCAAGATGGTGGCTCGTTTGAGCAAATCAATCTTGAAATTCAGGCCTTTGTTTGGGTCTTAATCAGATCGAATTGCTCGTACAAGTTTAGGGGGCTCTGATACCATGTTAAGCCTTGAAATTCCATCTTAAAAGGTCAACCTATTAAGAAGAGTAGTCCAAATGCTTTATATGTTGATTTATATTTTTATATTTAATCAATGTCGGATTTATCCTTTAACATGCTCAGCAAGATAGTGACTCATTGGAGTAGACTAATCTTAAAATATGTGTGCTTATTTGAGTCTTAACTGGATCAAATTGCTTGTTTGAGCTTGACCTCGATGGCAGTATTCAACCCAAATAAAACACCATGCATTCACACAAAAAAGTTTCCATATTACCTTGACTACACATGACCTCGCCAAAACAAAACCGTACGACCACAACCATATGGGTGCCGCGGTTTTGGCACTGATCATATGGGTGATATGACTGTACATATATATGTTACGTGGCGCACGTATATACATGCAAGAAAAATTTTATTTGTACATACAAGATGTACAAAACTTGTATAAACCCTTTTATATTTACTTAAAGGTCTTTAACTCTATCTTCCTTGAAATGACAGCTTTAATATGGCCATAATGGTACCTTGATACCCATGTGCGTGCTTGAAAATTTTCATACCTAATAATACAATTTTGATCTAATGTCAGACTACTTAATAATCAATGTTAATCTAATACCATACATATAGTGGCAAAATTTAAAGGTTTTCATTAAAAGACATGATATCTATTATTTTGAAAATAATGTGAGGACTTCGTTTCAAAAAAGACTATGATTAATCTAATACCCATGTGGCTACGGGAATTTGGGTGCCCTTGTGCGATAATAAAAAAAATGCCCTCTTCGATTAAATGAAAGTTGTATTAGAAAAAATAAATCATACTCTAATCATAGTATTTCATATTAAAAACAACCGTTTTCAATATGGTGCCTCCCTTTTTTTTTATTAACTTGTTGGCTTTATAATAATATATGACTATTTTTTTTTTTTTTAGTTAAGCCGTCGATGATTAACGGAAAATTTAAGTTTAAAAGCCTGGTTTAGTTTTTTTAAAATAATAAAATACATCCTAATTCTTAATCCAATAATTTTCATTAAACTTTTTTAAAAATTGATAGCACAATGATGCCTATTTTCTAGCAAATGACATTTTAAAAGTCTTTCAAAAATTTAAACGCAATACCTATATAATAAAAAAAAAAATTGGTGCCCCTTACATAATAAGGCCCTGTGCAATCGTACTATCTGCACACTCTCAGAGACACTCATATATACATAGCCTGATTTGAAGAGACGTTGAGAGTCAGATGCATATACAGGACATATTTCTGGTACCCCACAAAAATATGTATAACCAATCAAATTTCGATTTCATGGATTTGGTTGAACATATATATATATGTGTGTGCGCGCGCGCGCTGAAAAATTACAGAGTAACAATATTTAGCTTTCAATTACAAATCAGGCCATATTTACATTTTATAAGATGCTATTTCCTCAGTCCCAAGAAGATATTCCCTTTTTATTTTTTACATAAATTAAAAAGACATTATTTAATTTTAGGGCAATTATATTGTCACTACAATCTTTATTTGACACACCACATTTTATACCCACCACGTTTTGAACTAAAATGGATAATGACACCACCATTTATTTTACATATGTGTCCAATGTTAAGAAAAACAAAAATAAAAAAATGTGGTGCACAATGAAAAAAAATAAAATAAAAAAAAAAGAGGAAAAGGAAGGAACGAACATTTCTCCTCGGTTGACCACCACTGGAACCATCCTCCACTCCCCCCACCGTCCAAATCGCCGGCGACAGATGACCCCAAGGCTGCCGGTGAGTTCGATCAGCGCCGGTGTCGTCTCTAGGAATCTTGGTGGACCTTGACTAACATATTCCTTGTGGGTGGAGAGTTTGAACCAAATAGTTTCTCTGTTGAGTTTTCGAAATGAGTCTTGACGCCGGTAGCTTCCATGAGGTGGTGGGTTCATCAGTGAAGTGCGTGGGTAAGTATAATCTGTGGTCTTTTAGTATTCCATTTTAACCTTTGGATGCGATAAAATCTTCGTTGTCTTCATGTTCATTTTGCCAATATTTAATCATGCTACGGTGGGTTTCCACTGATTTATGATTATTATATCCAGTTTTTGTGGCATTTTGATCATACTGATTTCACTTGTCTCGCTTTGATTTTTACAAGGCCAATCATCTTCACCGGTTCTTCTATAACTAACTTGGAAGGTAAATTGCAGATTTATTTATGTAATTGCACATTCCAGTTAATGGGCTCTAAGATCCTGTCCTCCCTCATCGCCATTCTTTGGATTTTCTTTTTCTTTTTCCTTTTTTTTTTTTTTGGTTTAATTTTTCTGTATTTCCGTATGTCAATATAGCTTGTGCAACGGAATTTTCTGGTCAACGTCTCACTTGAATCCTTCTCGTGGAGGTTTATGGTTTAACCTTTGCCTTTATTGCCGGCTGCACATTGGTGAAAATAATCACCCAGAAAATCCAGTAGCTGCAACTTCGTTCTCAGTGTTTAAGTGTTAGAACAAGGCTTGGTCATTTTACATCTGCTTGCAGAGTTTTTGTTTTCTCAAGGTACTGTGCCTTGATACATTTGAGCGAAACTAATAGAAATTCTCCTCTGCTGGCAGGTCCAATTCTTATGGAAGATTACCATGTGGTGGAAAGACTTGCTAATTTTGATTGTGAGAGGATCCCAGAACTTGTAATCCATGCTAGAGGTGCAAGTGCCAAGGGTTTTTTGAGGTCACTCATGATATCTCTCACCTCACCTGTGCTGAGTTTCTCTGAGCTCCTGGAATTCAGACACCTGTTATTGTTCGATTCTCCACTGTCATCCATGAGTGTGGAAGCCCTGAAACTCTGAGGGACCCCAGAGGCTTTGCAGCTAAATTTTACACCAGAAAGGTTAGTTTTCGTATTATATTGGTTTTTAACTTCTTTTCTTCCCCATGAAGATAATAACTTCTATTGCTTATTTAAGTGCATAAATATTTACACATCAATGCTTCAGGATAAGAAGTGTATTTGGTTTGTCACTGATCTCGGCATCAGTCCCTTTGCTGATTTAAATTGGAAGGGCAATTTAGTTTGGAAAGCATGTTGATATCCAGGAAACTTGTTGGGAATAGCATGTTAATGGAAATTTTGACAGAAGAAAGATCTTTTCTAATTTCGTAGTCCACAAATATTATCAAGTATTAATGGAAACTTGAGTTGCATCTAATATTATCAAGGCTGATTGAGATATGGCATTTTTCTGTATATAAACAGGTGCTAAATAAAATGAGCCATAACCAACTTTCCAAGGCTGATTGAACTTCTGTATATTTTCCTTTATTACTTAGACAAATATGCAGAATGAGGAAGGGCAGGCAGTGGATGATGATTCTAAAACATCTGAAATTGCTAATTTGACAAATTCAAGGGTGATGATATTATGCTGCAGAATTGTCATCAACGCTGAGGAAACTGAGAAAATGGAGATGTTTGTTAGTTAAGAATATTTATTAAAGAAAATGGAGGGATATTGAAATCTTGTGCCAGTCTCCTGATGTTGAAGAGGATGAAGAAGTACCAGCGTGGAGTGATTATTCTTCTTATGAAGAGGTACTAGCTTGGAGGGACATCTTGCCCCTGCAGCCTGTGGGCCGTTTGGTATTGAATAAGAACATTGACAACTTCTTTGTAGAAAATGAGCAGCTTGCATTTGCTCCTGGTGTTGTCGTCCCAGAAATCTACTACTCATAAGATAAACTGCACCGGAGGCGTATATTTGCATACCCTGATACTCAAGAGACACCTTCTTGGTCCGAACTATCTTCAGCTCCCAGTTAATGCTATTTGTAGGCTTTTGTAATTGTAATTCAGTACTTTACTAAAATCAATGTCAATGATTGTTTAAACAAATATGTTCCTGCATATTTACTTTACTTATTTAATCTAATATGATGGACATAATTAATCTATAAATCAAAATGTTCTTATAAAAGATGCATTCATCAAAATATTTTTTTTTCTTTTATGTTGGAAGATCGGAAGAGCTAGTAGATATATTATAACACGTTCACGGAAAGAGATATAAAAACGCAGCCATAACCTGGCCAATGAAACATAACGAAAGTGACCTACAGTAGTTTGAATGCTGAAAAGAAGATCACAGTACTTGACCTAAAAAGTCTCAACAGCAGCACAATCATTTGGAACCAAGCCCATGTTTACTAAACAATTAAGACATTCTTTGAGCTGCCTCCTTGGCAAGTATCTTTTCTTTTGCCTTCGCATTAGCCGGGGTGCATTCACGAAAATATAATAATTCATATGTCTATAACCTAAATGTACATAATGATAAAAAAAAAAAAAAAATTAATTATGGAGAGTTTAAGTTAACAAACTCTTGCATAGCAACATCAACGCCAATCATATGCTTGACCTTAAAACATAAATTTTGTTCGATAAATGCACATTGCATATGCTTGTGATTTTTGGTGGTGTTGATCACACGTTTTGTTCATTAAAGAAAAAGGAAACATTTACAATATTGATTGATTGATGGATTTCAACTAAATATTGTATTTTTGTTTCCATATAGGAATTAACAAAAAGAGAGAAGAAAAACAAATAACTCCATTGTGCATGGGCCAGCCAGCCTTATCACCTTAGCTTGGATGTGATTTTGTGTTTAATCTCCTCCACACCAGAAGTGTAAAATTATATTCTCGATATACAGTCGTATTTTTTGGCTTTTAATTGACTATTCGCCAATAGCTAGTTAAAATATTTAAGAACATTCATATGCTGCTGTCATGGGACTGATCAAATTGCCAAAACTATATGACTTTGTCCAACACTCACGTTAGTAGGGGAATTTGAATATGACGTACTGGCCCCAACTAGTGAAAGTAGCAAAGTTGGTCCCTACCTTTTGTTATAATTTTACATCCAGTTTTCATAAGAACAATCTTACATGTATACAAAAAAACTTAAACAATATATATACTTACAGACAACACATAATTCATGCATGCACTTAGTAGGATTTTGATTATTCATATATCACATCACTTGGATTAATGACAATCGTATTTAAGACACTACTGTATAGATTTTGTGTAAAAATACGTAGATCCTTCTCAAAAATAGAAAATATGTGTATTGATATACCATTATCACTATAAGAAATGTCGCCTGTCGCCGCTATAGGCCCAAAAGTCGCCGCTATAGACCAACGACGACAACTTTTTGCGACTACCATTTTGTTGTTATTGGGCCGTACCTGTTGTCTTTTAACGACGACTAGAAACCCTGTAGCGACAACAGCTATAGCGACGGCATATGTGTCGCCGCTATAGATGAAACGGTTTTGGGCCACAAAAAATATTCAACCCGATCCACGACCTTGCCCATCCGCCCCCTGTGACACGACCCGGCTCCCCCTCATTTAATTGAGGAATTATTTTGCCTCCACCATGATTCGAACCCAAGAAGTCTTCCTCCAACTCCAAGCCCTCTACCAATTGAACTAAGGCAATTTTCAATACCAAACTTGTATATAAAATATATATTATATAAATTATTATAATAATAGCGACAAACATAGTATCTATAGCAACGAAAATTCGTTGGTATAAAGCAAAAGAAAGACGGGAAATCTTCCAGCCATGCTTTATAGCGACGATTTTCTTGTCGCTGCTACAAGTGGACCTTGTCGCCGCTGTAGGTAGAACCTAGAGCGGCGACATTATATGTCAACTTATAGCGGCGACATCAATTTGTCGCCGCTATAGGGGTAACCTTACTGCGGCGACTGATTGTCGCCGCTATAGTCAAAGCTGTAACGGTGAATTTCGGAGTCGTCAGAAATTTTCGTAACAATTGCCGAGATTTCTTGTAGTGTATTTAGTCATTCACATATCTAGCTTTATGAGATAACTAAAGGCCTTTTCTTTCTTTCTTTCTTTCCTTCTTTTTTTTTTTTTTGGGGGTCTATTTGTGCTGATATTTGATATTTGAAGTGAGAGATGCATGTGCAAGAAGGATTGTGCACTTGTAGTCAAATTTGATTACCAACATGCTAAGTTAGCAATAATTTATGGACCAACTATATAAAGTAATTTTTCTTATATCATCTCCTTTCAAACTATATAATTTAGGATTGCGCCTATTTCTCACTTCATCGATGCGCAAACCATTAAAGGAGTCGGCTTTTATTTTATTATAATTATTTCTGAGTACAGTAGGTGGGCAATTTATTATTTTCCTTGTAGTCATTAGCAAGATGTAATGGTTTAAATTATTTTTTTGTGGATGAAATTCACCTTGAGAAAATTCTTAGGACATGTTCTCTTTTTATTTCAATCTTCAGTTGAATTCATTTTCTATTTTATACTCTGAGTTTAATCTAAGAAAAAATTGATTTATGCTCATTTTCAATGTTTTTAATTTTTACACTGAAAATAGTTAAAATATTAACTTATTGTTTTCAATTTTCTTTAGAAAGTTTTTCCTGATGCATATTCAAAAATATCAAAGCAAACTAGCGTTTGGTATTTCAAAAAACCAAAAACCAAAAATATTCTTAAAATCGTCGAGAAAATGTCATGCCATTATTATTTTCTATGTTTTTCTGTTATTATTATGGATATAGTGGGCTGATTTTTATTTTTGGGATTTTGTTAGGTAGAGTAAAAATATCATGAATGTCATGCTTCATTTATTCTGAATAAATTCTTTAAAGGTACGTTTGATACATAAATTAGGTGAGATATTGTCATAGTTTTTCAATTTGGAAAAGGAAAACGAAAAAGAAAAAAAGAAAAGGAAATATATACCGTCTCGATCTGACCATAAGCTTGGCCATTTTAGGAGTGACGGCTGTTGAACTCTACTTTGTCATAAGTAGACATAACCGGCTGCTGCAAATTGCAATATACAGCAAAAATAATGCACGCTAGGAGGTAGATAGATGGTAGTACGACTAATTATTGATTTTCATAAATGCCTAAATTTTGTTATTTTTCTTTTCTTCCTTTTTATTTTTATTTATTTATTTATTTTTGTTGGGTAGCGTTAATAACTTAAAAAGGTATATATAAATATAGTTTGCAGTATAAGTAGTCTAAGTAAGTAGAGAATTACATTCAATGAAACCCGTAAAATAAATATACAAACCAGCATAATAATAGTTGAAATTTAAACACCCTCACAATGGTTAGTAAGAATTGAATTACTTCTGCTATATTCACACTTTTATTTACTACTATTCAACTCTATGTCCATGATTTTTTCTTCATTTATATCTTGCAGTGGACCATAGTAAAAAAAATATCTGTTAGAAGACGATGAAAATTTTGATCCGACATGGTAGTTAGAGAAAAGGCTAGTCGAGGCAGAAGTCTAGGCTTGGGAGTCGGGTCGGTTGGGCCGGGTTGGGCCCGAACCCGAGACCAATCAACATGTAGTCGGTTTGCTGTTTTGCAAACCGAAACCGGCCCTACTGGCCCGTCAACCCGACCCAAACTGACCCAGAACAAGCCGGGTTGGGTCGGGTCGGTTTCGGTTTTGGGCTAGTTATATTTTTAATTTCCTTTTTTTTTGGGTCCTAAATCCTAATCTTGGCCCAAATTGTAGGCCCAAATAAAGGCAAACAACCCAAAAAAGAAAAAAAACCTAACGTCTGGACTTATTCACACATTTTCACACACAGACCCAGCCTCCATCTCTCTCTCTCTCTCTCTCTCTCAGTTCTCTCTAGATTGGCAGCGGCAGTAGTGGTAAACCTTGGCGTATGAGCGGCCGCGGCTGCAGAGCTCATGTGGATGCAGCAGCCGCAGCGGCGGAGCGTGGAGCGTATTGATAGCAGTGGCGGAGGTGGCGGGTGGAGCCACTAGGGTTTCAAGTTTAATTTTAAGTTTGCATCTTGAACCTTGAAGCAATTTATTCATAGAAAAATTATGAGGCGCAGTGGGGTGGCAGCGGCGCGGTGGTGCGGCAGTGGCGAGATCGGGCGGCGGTGGCGCGGCAGTGGGGCGGCAACATTAGGGTTTGAAATTTGAGTAATTGACAATTAGGCTATTTTGGGATTGTTTTGAAGTTATGTATGTTAGGTTGAGAAAGTGCAAAGTGAGTTTTCAAGCCAATCAAAATAATAAATTAATAAATAAATAAAATGGTTTCAAACCGTTTAAACTGAACCGGGCCGGTCCGGTTCAGTTTTGACCGAGTTTGACCGGTTTGGCCGGCCAAACCAGTGAATCGAACTGGACATGCTCGGTTCTCCATCCTTCAACCCGCAGACCAACCCACAGTTTGGAGAAACTGAACCTAACCGGGCCGAACCAGTTCGGGTCGGTTCGGTTTACTTGTTTGTTGGTTTTCTGCCCAGCCCTAAGCAGAACTCGTGCATTTCACGTATGATGATCAAAGACCAATTGTTAAAAATTAGGACAATTTGTTTGTCATAGTTTCAAGATGCGGTGATTTAAGTAAAATTTTTGTTGATGAAATTCACAGTTCCATTCACGCACCAGACATCTGACGAGATATGCAGCCAGATGTCCTATATGGCGTGTTTTGATTTGATACGTCTTGAGAAATTTTAGTTTCTTTAGTTTCATAGATGACGTTTCAATATTTTTCCATTATAGATTTTTGAAAAGTTTGAAACCTCATGATTTGTTCTTAAAGTGTCTATCTCCATGTAAAATGACCCGAATGTACACCAGAAGAGTTTGATTTCATTAGAAGGTGTTTGTCCGACACTAAAGAGGGGGAAGGATATGTTAACGTCTATTGGAGTCATGTGTAAATATGTTAATAATTCAAGGGTCTCATGTGCAAGTAGTTAGTAGCGGGTTACATTTCGGTTTGAATAATTCTATTTGGATGAAAGAGGAGACAAAAAGATTGACAAAAATGACAAGTGTCTCAAATATTTACCTTTTGTTCAAATAACAGGACCCGTTAGTTTTTCCATATGAACCAGTTGGAATATACTGTATAAGTAACTACTGACAGAATAATTCTCGGTTGATTGAATGAAATGAAATTTCCATTTCTCTGTAAATTTGAGCTCTTGAACATGGTATTAGAGCTTTGAAGGCTTGATTTTCTAGAATGGCAACAGTACCTGCGAACGTTTGGTGAGCTGGAAAAGCTCGTGCAGAAGAACAAAATCAAGATGAAGGAAGAAATCATGAATCAGCTTCAAGGAATGATCCGATAAATTTGGTGAATTTAGATCACCCTAGAATGCAGCTAATTAAGTACCGCACCTTTAAGAGGTCGGAATTACGTTAGAGCAGATCAACCAATTGATGGCATACAAGAAGTGATTTTATAGGATAGACTTATTAAACTCCACGTCAACCCAGAAGATTAGTTTTATGTTCTTTTGATTATTTTATTTTTTATCATCATTTAAACGAAGGAACAGTTTTGGTATTTTTTTAATTCTTTACCACTATTAGGGTTTTAGTAGTATATTTAAGCACGTTTTGCCCATTGTTCAATAGGGTGGCTGATGTTTGAATAAAAATTACAGACTTAGAAAGTTCCGGTTACTATCAATCCTATGCGGGGATTCTATTGAATCAACTATTAAAACGAATTGTATTGGAACCCATTCATTTGTTCACGCTTCCGATTAGATAAAAAATTTACCCAGTATCTGCTCGTGCTTGTCAAAATGATTTAATACTATATATATGACACCATATAATATCAGTGCACGCCACGTTGCTATATAACATTTTATAATACTTATGTATAGTACTAACATGATTACCGGTACCATGCTGGGTTTTACTCGGTCCTGCTATAGAAACAGATCGAGCTTTGAATTCGGAGCCCGACCACCAATTACAGGGCCTACGTCACCTGTATATCTAGGGTTTTACTTGCCTAGAGAGAGAAGTAGGTTCAAAATATGTGGGCCACACCAGCCTGCCAAAACTCGCCACAGGCGGGGAGCAGTAGTCAATTTACCTAGTCGCACGTCTCGTATCACGTCATGAGATGACAATTGAATAGCGAGGACCATTTTTCACTTCACCATCTATGTATATATATATATATATATATAAGAGAAATGTGGCTTTTTCCGTTCATTTTCTGGCTCTGTAAAATTTCTGACTCTGTAAGATTTCTGGCTCTATAAGATTTCTAGTAATATCATTTAATTTCTTTTTTTTTGTATTTCTTATTTTTTTTGAAATTGTTACACTAAATTATTAAATGATATTCATTTTTCCCTTTATTAACCCATACTCAATCATCAATTCACAGTAGTTTCTTTAGCCAACTATTTTGAATCAGGGATCTGTTACTTATTAAATTGAACACGAAATTAATTGGGAGTTCTATTTTAAAAAAACAAATAGTAATCTTTATAATTCGAAAACACATGCATAGTACATCTCTAAACGAATAAATTTCTAAAAATTTATAACCTTATAATAAATTTTAATTTTTAATGATTTTTGAAGAAATTTTAATATGGTTATCGTAGTGTAATAATAAAATTTGATTTTTTTAAATTATAGTACTCCAATTTGCCCATCTTATAATTAATATAAATTGAAACTTTTTGATAATTTTCCATAGAATAAAAATTTCAATTTGTTGTTTTAAATATGATCTTACTGTTTTTGGAATTGGATTATTTCTTTGAGAGATAGACCGAATATTGATACAGTTGTACTGTAATAGTTGTGCAACAATTTTTAAACATTTTATTTTTATGGAATCACCCCAATTAATGTTTATATTTCAAACAAGTGCTATATTAGTTATATTTCTCACATTTTAGACATGAAGCCTTGGGTTGGAACACAACTACCCATCTCCTATACCTACTGTATAAAAAAAAAGAATTTACTGGTGCAAAAAGTGTTACCGACGAATAAATTCAAATATAACAGAATGATTATAAAAACTTATATCTCATAATAGATCGGAAGACTCAACTAGTTGTATTAATAATTTATATAAAAATTTTTGTATAAAAATTCATTGACATTTGTTATTAAAGTAATTATATAGAGTCATGTTTATCTGATATGAGTAATTGATATTGGTTCCCATCCCTTCCCCTATATTTACTTTATAAATAGAAGAAAAAGAGAAAAAAGAAAGAATTAACTGGTACAAAAAGTATTACCGACAAATAAATCAAAATATGATAGAATGGTTATAAAAATTTATTAAATTTTTGTATAAAAATTCATTGACATTTGCTATTAGAGTAATTCTAGGTAGACATGTTTATCTGATATGAATAACTGATATTTATTAGTTGACAAACATGAATTGGTTGTTTATATGCAATTGGTGAATTTGAAGGCCCACAGTCATCCAATATATGATTGACAATTAAACATATCGTTTTTTCATGTCAGATAAATATGTCTCTCGAGAATTATTATGGTTATTTTTACTTTTGATCTCGTGCAATGCACAGGTGAGAATTCTAGTACCAAAAATGTGCAGAGGAAACTATAATTTCTGTGTCATTTATATTAATAATTATTTTCATAATTAGCATAGTTTAATGAAACTAGTAGTGAGGATCTTCCATATTAATGAGAGAATTAATATATTAATTAATCACACGATACAGTAGTACAAACACACAAAGTTAATTCTAGATACAAAGTATCAATGTTCTTTACATGCAAAGGGTTTGTTTTCTAAAGAAACAAACAATGTCAGTTCTTTAAGATTGCATACAAAGCAGTGTTATTTCTTTACATATATAAATATATGTAGAAAGGTATCATCTCCATATTTGCATATTATAAGTATTTTTCTGTATGTTCTCTTTTACAAATATATGTTACAATTCTCTATACATAAAGAGAATTATTATTTGATGCAAGTAGAAGCGTAAAAGCACTAGAAATCATTTAATCTCGTTGATTTTGAATGGATAATGCAACAAGTTCACCTTCTATATCTTCCTGATTCGTACTAAAAATTAGGTGTCAAACACTTGTTGATTATGTTCACGAATACTGAGAATTTATAGGAAATGAACAGCAATCCAATATGTAGATTTTATTCAATAATCCACGAATTACAATCACTTCTATGATATAAATAGATCCTAATTAAATAAGTTGACCAAGAAAGAAAATTGAATAAGAAAAAATAATAAAATTTTAAAAATCCTTAAATATCTTCAGTATATTAATCATTATTCAATACAATTTTTTGGTTCTACGTAAGATTTAGAAAACATTTAACGAATAGAGTGCAATGATAATTGTTATACCAAAAAAATAAAGAAATTGTACATACGTATATAGTATATTACTTGAAAGAAGTGGGGGAAAAAGGAAAACAAAAGGAAAAGGATGATTATATCATTTTCCTCGGGGTCCTATTTTATCTGCTGCATTATTTGGTGGTCACAATACGTACGATACATAGAAACAATTTTATTGTCTGGGAATATGCAGGTGAATTCATGATAATATAATTGTGCTCTGTTTCATTGATAAGTTTCAATCATCTCATTTGTTAAGTACCAAAAAGTTAATTAAGTGATCATCTCATCTTGATTCACTAGCCATCTATTACTCTAATGACATTTTAAAATTGTACCACACGACCTATAACGTCCTTTTTTGCTTAATAAAATTGAAAAACGTATATAATGATAATTTAAATATAGATAGCACTTCTTTGGACAGCATTACAAATTCCCAAACAAAGTGTTAAAGCCTAATTAAATACTCCCCCCGTCCCAATTATATAGTCCACGTTACTTTTTCGGGTATCCCAATTAGATAACCCCCTTTCTTTATTAGGAATTCTGAAATTGCATTATTTTACTAATTTATCCTAATTTAATACTTTAGTTAAAAATATTAATTTTAAATTCTACTCATTAAATAAATAAATGTGAATTTGGAATATGGATTACAAAATATATATTTCCAATATAATTCTTAATCCCCATTAAGTAGCAAAATAGACTATGTAATTTGGATGGAGAGAATATGTTATACATATATATATATATATATATAGTAGGATATGTGATGAGTGATGAATACTTTAACGAAGAATCTGACGGTTTTCATAGTAGGATGTGTTACTTACTGTAAACCATCTCGTTATAGCACTAGTAGAAGGTCTTTCATGGTAGAGCCAGTGAATGGTACTATAAAACGCCATTTGCTGCGCTAGACTATTTTCAAGCATAAACAAGTGACTACAACTCAATCCACACAAGTGGGATTGATATAAGTTTTTCTATAGAGTTTGAGAACATGACTGTTTTCTATTAGTTCTTAGTCTCAATATAAAAGCCCGATCTGACTCCATATAGAAAACGCCAAATCCACATTGCAATTTCTTTGTTTGAAGATGACACGTCGACACTCAATAGAGATTAAGTGATTCGAAGTACATAAACAGTAAAGAGATCCACAAGGATCCAAAAAGGGCTATGCATTCTATCCTACTGATTAAGAACCTCCGGGGCTAACCAAGAACAGATTTTTACTGGGACATGTAGGCCATTTAGTTTCTCGAATTCTAATATCAAACTTTAATTCATAGCATAAAATAAAATAATTAGATACCATATGGCTGCCTTACCATGGTTTTGGCGGAGAGTTATTTGTACATACAATGTATACAACTTTTATATACTCACCTTTAAATTTACTCACACTTCCAAGTTGGTACAAGGGGTTGCGTACAAAAATTATACACCTTATGTGTATAAATATCATTTATCTGTTTTGGCATATGTATATATACATGTAAGAAAAATGTTATCTGTGCATACAAGCTGGACAAAACTTGTTCACACCCATTTGTATTTACTTAAATGTTCCTAATTCTATTTTCTTTGAAATGACAGATTTAATTTGGCCGTAAAGATACCTTGATACCCATGTGGGTGCTTGAAAATTTTCATAACTAATAATACAATTTTGATATAATGCTAGACTACTTAATAATCAATTTTAATCTAATAGCATACATGTAGTGGCAAAATTTGAAGGTTTTCATTATAGGACTTGATATCTATTCTTTTGAAAATAATGTGAAGAATAAGCCTACATTGTGTGAATTGTGGATGTATACATAGCATGATTTGAAGAGACATTGATGGCCAGATGCATGTAGAGGAAATATTTCCGGTACCCCACAATAATATATATATATATATATATATAACAAATCAGATTTCGATATCATGGATTTAATTAGTTGAATAATCTTTTAATGGTCTTTTAAAAGTTGGAATAAAGTATAGGGTTAATTTCGCAAATCATCCCCAACTTTTAAGTTAAAAATAGGCTGGGTCTCCGACTTTTTCTGGATTTTCTGGGTTCTCAATCTTTCATAAATTTGCACAGTAGATCCTTTTTGACATATTCCGTCAATAGTGCCGTTGATTTTCTAATAAAATTACTGTTATAAGATCGGAAGAGCACATTTTAATTTTCAAAACAAAAGATCTGAAAATATTAGAAATAATAAAAAAATTTTAAAAAAATAAAGAAAACACTCACCCACTATCGTTATTTAAAATATGTGATAAGACATAAGGCGTGAAGGACAAGTCTTGAGTTACTCATAAAAATGAACTTAAGAGAGCCATTCTTAAAATTAAAATATTGGATACAATAATAATAATAATAATAATAATAATAATAACAAAGTACGATGGTGTCCAACTATGTATTATCTATAAGGATTAAGGAACCCCAAAATAATCAAAAGTTGCTTCTATAGGTTAACTGTGGCAATACGTTTTCTTGCAGCTTTTTATTTTATTTTATTAAGTTTTTCAAAGGGTTTCTATTATTTTCTATTATTTAAGTGTTGGCGCAAAACATGCAATGTCCTGAGATTGTAAAAACTATTATTTATTAATTCAATTAATCAAATGTAGTAACAAGACTTTAAAAATTAGAAATTAGTTATATTTTTTTTTAAGAATAAATTTTTTTCTAGAAGAAACATTTTTTCAAAGAATTATTAGTGTATATATAGGATACATTATGCAAAAAAATTGGCAGAAGAGTTCCAACTCTGTATAGATGGAGTACTGGAGTAATTTCCTTGTTTAGTTCGCCGTGGTTTTCTTCCATTGCTTATCTTCCATTTCTACAGAACAAGGCCTAACCAAAGCATGCTACCACGACGGGAGCATCAGGATATCCGGTGTTCGGTAACATGTTCGACCTTGGAACCGCTCCTCATCGGACCATAGCCGGGCTAAAAAAGAAGTATGGCCCAGTTGTGTGGTTAAAGATAGGTTCAATCAAGACATTGGCCATACTCATTTCTGATGCAGCCAATGAACTTTTCAAGAACCACGATCTCTCATTCATCGATCGCACCATCATTGACAGGTACCATGTCGTCCTGGGATTACTTCAAGGGCTCCATGGCGCTGGCTTCATACGGTGTCTATTGGCACGTGGTGTGGCGCCTCTGCACCGTAGAAATGTTTCTTACCAGGAGAATAGATGAAACAACTTCTATGAGGAGAGAAAGTGCATAGACAACCTGCTCTTGTGGTTAGATAAAGAAGCCAACTCCATGGAAGGAAGGAAACACGGGATTGAAGTGCGGCACGATTTATTTTCTTGGCATCTTTTAACATGGTCGGGAGTCTAATGTTGTCCTGGGATTCTTGGCTTACATGGCTTGACTTGCAAGGTCTGAGGAGAAACACGGATGAAAATTAATATGAAAGTCTAAAAGATGAAAAGAAATAAGAGAATGAATTTGCATTCATATAGGTGGTGAATGATAAACATTCTGAAAAATTTAATGAGGCTTTGATTACATATGAAAGTTCAGAGAGTTAATTATTATATTTATAAAGTATAATGAGTTTCCAATAACTTTTAAAATATAGTCGTTAGCCACATTACTAACGCCGATAAATTTCTGCAAATGGCGGTTAAGATAGTGATAGATGGTTAACATTGTCCAAAGTTCAATAAGCTATTGGTTACATTCTAAAGTTCAGTGAGTTAGTAATTACATTTGTAAAGTATAGTGAGTATTCATTAAATTTACCTAAAAGCAATGGTAGTATATGATGCTCACACTATCCTCAACTTCTTTCAGTTCAATTATATGAACCTTTCGTATTTTCTTGGTGGGGTTTAATTCTTGCAAATGCACTAAGTGAATTGCACATTAAATACAAGAGATTACCAAAACTCAAGAAAAGGTTAAACGGAACAAATGGAGCAATAAACTCCCCCATCGTCTCTCATTTAATTTGCTCGATTCCGGTCGCCCACGCAGCCTTTAGCACAATAGAATTGTGTCAAAGTAAGGCTTCAAACTTACTGAAAGATAATAAATTATAAAATGAACTCTAGTACGAGGTCTTAGAACAACACACATGATTTTCTTTTTCAAGAATGAACCTCGTAAATTCATCCACGAAGCCCAAGAACAGGGTTAACCATGACATTTATTTTTCATTTTATTTTCAACTTCATATAAGAAATTAAAAGCTAATAGTATTTGATATTTTGTTCACATGTACATTATATCATCAGATAGAAGTGCTATTAGGCACGCCCTGTCCAGTCACACCAGGTTCAGAAAATGGCTTCAAAAGCTCATATGGAACCAACCCAGCACCAAATCTGTTCTTCAGTTTTGGATCAGCATTTCTAGCATCAATAATTCCTTCAATCTCCTTCATTCTCCCGCTAAACTGTTCAAATGCAGCAGTTATAATCTTATCACCTTTCCAGTAGTCTTGAATTTCCTCCCCTAAATACTCCTCGTCTGGCGAATGGTTCGACAAAACATCTAAAATCGCCATGATAATGGTTGCTTGAAGTTGTGAAGGGAAGCATGACAGGAGAAAATCTTCCGGTCTCTCTAGAAATTGTGCCTTTTCTGTATCGTTGGGATCTTCGGTAGGCATTTTTGTCCTGGCTATGGTTGGC
Source organism: Nyctanthes arbor-tristis (assembly GCA_963692815.1). Taxonomy (NCBI): domain Eukaryota; kingdom Viridiplantae; phylum Streptophyta; class Magnoliopsida; order Lamiales; family Oleaceae; genus Nyctanthes; species Nyctanthes arbor-tristis. The sequence goes on along the minus strand of CAVNYN010272719.1, from coordinate 45,799 downwards.
CTATTTGGGAAGTACCCTGCAAAATCATACTGACCAAAGTTTACAGCAGAGTGGTGTACCGAAGCTGTCCATATGATGTTTGTGAGAATTCCGATTAGGTCGTCTGGAGTTTCTAAAACCGGCCACCAGGGCTCGTCCTTCTTGTCTCCGTGGCCTACTGTTCGAATTTCCGTCCACCATGCTTGGAGCTCACTGTCTACTTTAACGAGGTCTGCTTTGGGATAGTAGTGAGTGATATAGTCTGTAACCCATTTCTTGATCGCGTCCCAAAGAAGTAAGCCGTCGTTGGCATAAGGGTAGTCTTCGATTGTCAGCTTCAGGCCATGCGGAGCCATTGGGTCCTCTACAGCCATTCCCCTGTTGCATTAATCCAAAGTCACAGAAATATTCAAATCCCGTTTAACCAAAAAGTTTACGAGAAACAAAAGTTTACGAGGAAGTTCCTATGCTAGCTTTCTCAAGAACAACTGTTACTAGGAGCCAAAGCAAAAAAACATGAGTTAACTCAAACATGTAAAAATTAACCAGCGATGGGTGTAAGTGGGCCCATCATCCCCGTGTGAGTTCGGAGGTGGGGGTAAACCTGCCACTGGCACTATTTTTGAAAGTCGAGTATGTGTGAGGTGTTGTAAAATTTATATAAGTGAATATGTGCACATAAGTTTTAGATGAAGTGATTCAAGAGGGTACCTATTAATTAGATCGGCAGGTAATGCCTGAAGATCAAATTGCCATAGTTGGTCGTAGGCAACAGAGGAGAGCTCCATAGAGTATTTGCCAGGGGAGAATCCCTTCTCAATGATACCATTTCCATTAATAAGAGCTTCACGAGCTAATGCATTGATCTCCATCGTGTATCGCAAGTGAGGATGTAATAGTTTGTAGACCGGGTGCAATGCACTCAATTGTCTATTGGTTGCTATTATGTAAGGCTCTATGCAACAATGAGTTCTTAGCCTGGTGATTCGATTTTTGTTAGACCTTGTACTGATTAATGCATCGAGATTGTTATAGATAGATTTAGGAAGTTACCAATGACTAATTAATTCATGAACACCGGAGTCGTGAGCAAGGACATGGGCTTTAGCTAACCTCCAAAGCCAAACACCGGTGGCATCCCAACAGGGCTGGAATACTTCTCTCCATTGAGGTTTTCCGTCTATCACTGGCCGTGTTAGCTCAATGGCTAAAGGCCGTAACGTGCCTACAGGCGTCAAGAAAAATAATGTCCTCGAACCGTAGAGAGTTGTTCCCTTGAGCTGTCTAACTTTGCTTACATAGGGTAACAACAAATCATGATAATCCAAGATGAAAAGTTTCTTTTGTTCCAGTGCCTGCAACGGTGTCGCAAATATATCAAGTTTAGATTGGAAAGAAACAGTATCGAGTTGAAGATAATCAACTTGTTTCACATCTTACCTTCTCTAAAGTTGTGTAGCCTCCGATCTCTTGTTCGACCATTTCCTTTGTGAATGCTGATTCAGCAGGTCCATATGCCTCAGGATCAAGTTTACTCTTCAATGGCCATTCCTGCAATAAATATGACACAGGCAGTACTGTTAAAGCCACTTGATCTAAACATTTAAGCTAAAGTATATTATTTATCATTATCTTTGATACATCTCTTCGCATGTAGAATAAATTACAACTTGAAAGCCTAATATGTCAATATTTATTTTAATTTAGTGGCATTGAGACTTGAACTCATGACGTTTAACTTTGATAACAAGTTGGTACATAAAAATGAACTCCAATAAGCTTTCCATTTTCACTTGAAAAAGTATCTCTAAATTTAGAGAGGCAAGCCGACTTTGTATCATTTAATATTGAGGCAAAATTACAAAGTTATACAAGTCCAAGCCGAGTTAAGCAAATCCAAAATGTTAAGAAGTATGAGTGGTGACTAGCTGGTGAAACATAAGTTTCAAGTTTTTAGGATCGAGTTTTGTAGAACAAGCATACCGTAACTAACTTGATTGTGCACGGATTTACACCAGCTAGCGTTTGTCGTGCAAATTCCTCGTCCCTAAACCAGGAAAATCGGTCTCCTGCAGCAATGACAAAAAGTTATATCAATATGAAGTAGGAAAAGGCAGACAGTAAGTAGTGGGAGAATCATAAGAGTTGGAAATTACTATCAATCAATTCGGGTGTCTCAAAACGCAAGATATTGTCACCAATATCAGTAATACCCTTCACAATCCTTGGAAGGATATTTGCCAAGAATCCTCCAGAAGTTGATTCCGGTAGCTTGACTCCTTCGTTAAACAGAGTCTCTATCGCGGTGAAATGGGGAAATGGGAGATCACTGTCTGTTATAGAAGTCTCTATAGCAGGTACAAGAGAATGTAGCACTGAATATACTGTTTTAGCTGAGAACGATCGCCTGCTTAACTTCTGAAAATGCCTCGTCTCTAGGCACGTATACACTACTGCTCCTCTTCTCCGACAATGGATCTACAAAGAGGATCAAACAAGATCTTAGTGCCAATAGGAGAAACCTCTTGTAAATACCATGGAATAAGGCTTGAACGTTGGTTTCTCTTGTGAAGTGGACACTATGGCATAATTTCAACAAGAGTTGATGTCATTTACATGTTTCATGTTAGAAAATAGGCATATTTGGACATAACTTTGAGCGGAAAATTTACAGATAGTAGGCGCCGTGTATATAGGGACTTGCACAGTTGTCCTAATAATCTCCCGCTATGTCTACATCCTGCCATATATATGGCGGGAGATTAGGACAAGAAAATATCTTCTATGAACATGTTGATAGAGGTTATTATGCCATCTGACTCATTTAGAACAATGAAAAATAACCATATGCCCCTCTTATATATTACCACACGTCTCTTCCTTATCTGTACACATTAGTCGGTTGGCATAATAACCAACTTTTGGTTAGAGAATGGGAATTATAAACATCCTTGTAAACTAGCAAAATATTGTTAAAAGTTTTGCAACTAAACGTTAAAATGAATTTTGTAAGGTTCTAATATATACCTTTCTCACTTCTGGGTTGACCAGTTCTGCACCGTCGAGGATATGGATGTTTCTCGCCACCGAGCACTGGCCGCGCTAAATCATCACTGCTATCAGGATCCCCGAGATCATTATATACATCGTAATCATATATCCTCTCAAAGGTCTTGCGTTCTCCAGTGCCATCACCTCTCAAATTTTGAAGCTCTTTTTCTCGATAACGTTTCAGCCCACTAGGTGTTTGGGATGGTAAATACGACTATACCCTCAAAATTATAAGACAATTGTAGAATTAAATAAATATTTGTTGAGCTATTTACATTGCTCTGGTAATTATAAACATGTAGACCACCTAAAAAGCTTTATCATGTCATACACATTAATTCTATGCATGGGCTAATTAGCATAAAGACGTATTATATCCAAAGTACGCCCCCACCAATGTACTATTAATTGTCCTATTATCTTTCCAATAATAATTTTATGCAGTAAGTTATTATTTTTTAAGGTAAAAATATTGTAAAAAACAATAAGTCGAAGGAATTACAAGGAAATTTTAAGTGGTATATGGAGATCCACTAACCTTATCGACGAAAAATATCCTTGGCTTTTCATCATCGAACTTGGATTGAACCCAAGAGTTACAAGTAACAGTAATTGAATGATCAGATATTCCATCAATGACAACGTTCTTAACAAACGTTTCTTGACGGTGCTCGTTCTCTATGGCTATTGCTCCGATCTCGCCAAAGTCACTTGGAACCTTGAAATCGGCCTCGTAATAGGTTTCATTATCATCCTTGTCCTTTTTATGAGCATATGCTTTGATGGTTGACTTCTCCAATCCGGTGTCTTGAGAAAATTAATGACATTTTCCAATCAAATAATAATATATTAGACTTTTCGGGGAATGTATATATTACACGATTAATAAAATCGACGTAAATAATTTGATTGGTCTATGAGAAAATATCTACATATATATTTTTAACAAATTGATCCGTGCGTAGTATTTTTATGAATAAATGAACACGAAAAAAATGTAAAATTTATTATTTCTTTTTGTTACTTAGTCCTTCTATCTATCTATATATATATATATATATAATTTTTTGCAAAATAACTTAATTAGGCCTGATTAGGCGCTAGGTTGAGACCACCACTTAGTAGTTTGTTCTACTTATTTGAGATTTATTTATGCTTATTGTCTGTATTTTGTACTGGACTTTAGAAGTATGTGTACTTGTACTACTAAAAATGTAGATTGCTATTCTACGTACTGTTAACCAAAAAAAAAAGAAAAAATCTTTTCTTTGAAACAACTTGTAGCAAAAAGTCACTTGTGCGAGATAACTTTTTCAAAAACCACTCCCACAAGAATGCTTGTATATACATAGACTTTTCTGCGTAAACCAAAAATGAAAATGATCTCACTAACCCCACCATGATTAATTCAGTTTGTTTCCTAATGAAAATTTCTCTTATATTAATTTGATTAGAAAATTGATCATTCTACTAATATATATGTTTGTAATGCAAGGAAAGAATAAAAGAGATTTAATTACGTGTTTTGAAAATAGAATTAGCAAAGTACGAGAGCGAAGTCTCTATACAGTGCCCACTCATACGTAATAATAATCAAAGACATTTCATGTCATTTATAGGCGGAAAGTCGCTGCGTGAGCGTGAAGGTGTGTGTTCAAAGATAATTAAAAGAATTTACTTTCTTTGTCCCACTAAGATAAATTTTTTTTTTTATTTTTTTTCTACTCTAAACTATAGTCCAGTTTTCCTAAGAATATAATTTATTTCTCAATTCACTAAAATACCTCTATTTAAGATAGCTGAAATATTGGTTTAAATTGTGTTCCAATGGTCAGAATGCTTGATTTTGGGGCCGGAGGTCCTAGGTTCGAGGCACAGCTCCCCCTTCCGAATTTCCCTTCCCTCCCCGACATTCCCATGTATCCAAATATATATATATATATAGTTAAAATATTAAATATTAAAACAAAAAATTCATCTTCTAATAATAAAACATTTTCACGCTACTTTTGTTTTTGTGTCATTTATTAAAAGGATAGAATAGAAGAACAAAAAAAATTTACAATCCTCCTTTTTTTTTTTATGTTTCTTTCCTGCGGTTGTCTGTCTTAGTGGGACGAAGGAGGTGTGTTTATTTGTGATAACTTTCTTACCAGGATCATCCTCTGCAGCAATGAGCTCTATAAGGAGGGTTCTACCAAGAACATCGGCAATATCATCAAGCCCTCTGCTTAACCCTAGGTGAGTCAGGATTCCCCCCACAGTTTGTTGCACGGTGATAATAGCGTTAACCTCAGTCGCGGTGAGATCGGAAGAGCACTCGGTTTGCACCTCTTTTATTGTGCTACTCCTCCGACCTACACGAACGTTTTTGTGTCTTCTTACTGATATGAGCGTTGGAGTGACTGAAAACGAAGCATTTCCTCCACCTGTGGCAAATGGCTTGTACTTTGGAACTAGGATTTGATGATGAACAGACTGAGATTTGGGGATATTAAGATTCAACATTTTTGTTTCTTTGATTTTTGATATATTTACTCACACTACTCTTTGCAACTTGTAAGAAAATTAAGAAGGGTAGAGTTCTAGGGTATAGGGTTTTTTTTTTTTTTTTTTTGGGGGGGGGTGGGTGTTCTCGACCAGTGACAGAGAAAAAATCGAAGATTTCACGTAGAACTTTTAACTTTAAAATTTTCTTTCATTAGGCTTTGGGTTGTGGCTAGGCTTCAACTTTGAGCCCTTTATATAGAACATAAACATGTGGAGGTGATTGCCCGGGAAAAGTCTGCACAGTACAAAATTTTGTACTGTTACTCAACCATATGAAAGACGAGGATGAATTACACATAATGCAAAAATTAATCAACGATCACATGAACTATATATGCTATCACTTTCAAATTCAGTCATTGACAATATTGAAATCTTTTAGTTACTTTCCGCTTATTAATTTCTTTCACTGTAGTTTTGATCTTAAAAAGTCAATCTTACTTTTCAATGAAATAATTCTAGTTCTTATATGTTGATTATAATTCGTTGTCTGGTTATTTGATACGGGATTAATCCTTTTATACCAATAATCAAGTCATCTATTAAAAAAGAAAAAAACAATAGTAATAGTTACATCGGTGCCAAAAAGAACAGTGTTTTTTATCACTAGTAATAATAGTTACATGTTATGGTGTCAAAAAAAAAGAAAAGATGATACCATTCTAAGAAAATAGGATGGTAATTTAAAAGAGAAAAATTATGAAGAAACCAATTAAATCATTCATTCTTGATATTTCTAATGAACATCGTGCAAAAAAGTCGAGTACTCTAGGAGTACTGAACTCGGTACTCGTGATCAATCAGAGATCTGCATGTAGATTTAAAATGCCCAATTTGTTATTTAATTTGAGCCCTGAATCTCACATGTCGAACCCTGATTGATCAAGAGTACCGAGTGTTAAGTACTCCTAGAGTTTTGGACTTTTTTCCGTCATTTAACTTGTTACATACAAATTGTTGGGTTAAAACGGTTCAATTTGGGTTAAAACCAAATCATTAATTGACAACAGTTTTGGAATTACAGTTTCGGTTTGTTTATGTGGTTTGGTGGTAGGAGTTACAGCCTTGGATTGTATCATGTATTCAAGTTTTTTAGGATTCCAATTATATTAGCTTGAAAATCTTCAACCGTATTTCAGCCAACGATAATGGGTGCCTTAAAACAAAAATTTTGTTGGAGAAATGCTCATTATATTGCGTATTTTGTGATGTTGGTGGTGTCGGCGACAAGTTTTGTTCATCAAAGAAAAAGGGAACGTTTACAATATTGATTGATTGATGGATTTCTACTAATTTTCATATAGAAATTAACAAAAAGAAAGAAGAAAAACAAATAACTCCATTATGTATGGGCCAACCAACCTTATCACCTTAGCAGCTTGGATATGATTTTGTGTTTAATCTCCTCCACACCATAAGTGCAAAATTATATTCTCGATGATCGTATTTTTTGGCTTTTAATTGACTATCCGCCAGTAGCTAGTTAAAATATCTAAGAAGATTCATATGTTGCTGTCTTGAGACTGATCAATTAAATTGCCAAAAATATGTCTATCGCAGTCTTGGATAGAGTTTACTAATATGGGTTTTTCCAACACTCTCACGTTAGTAGGGCAATTTGAATATATGATGCACCGACCCCAACTATTGAAAGTAACAAAGTTGGTCCCTACCTTTGGTTATAATTGTATATGTAGCTTTCATAAGAGCAATGCTACCTGTTTACAGAAAAACTTACAAAATATATACTAACACACAATATATAATTCATGCACTTAGCAGGATTTTAATTTTTCATATATATATATATATATATCACATCACTTTGTATTAATGACAATCATATATGGGACACTTGTGTACAGATTTTGTGTAAAAGTACGTAGATTATTCTTAGAAATAAAAAATGTGTCTTGATAAACCATTATCTAGTCACTTGAATTCATGTATCTATGAAATAAGGCTTTTTGTTTTTCATCAATTTGAGCTGATATTTGATATTTGAACTGAGACATGCGTGTGCAAAGAAGGATTGTGCACTTGAAGTAAAAATTTCATTACCAACATGCTAAGTTAGCAATAATTTAAGGACCAACTATATAATTTTTTCTAATATCATCTCCTTTCAAACTTGCCATTTCCCGCTTCATCAATGCATAAACCAATAAAGGAGCTGAATTCATTTTCTATTTTATACTCCGAGTTTAGGATAAGAAAGAATTGATTTATGCTTATTTTCAATATTTCAAATTTTTACACTGAAAACAACTCAAATGTTAAATTATCGTTTTCAATTTTCTTTACAGAATTTTTCCTTATGCATTTTCAAAAATATCAAAGTTAACTAGTGGTTGGTATTTAAAAAAACCAAAAACTAAAAATATTGTTAAAATAGTTAAGAAAATGTCATGCCCATATTATTTTCCATGTTTTTATCTTATTATTATGGATAGTGGGCTGATTTTTATTTCGGGGATTCAGTTATGAGGAGTAAAAATACCATGAATGTAATGCTTCAATTTATTCTGAATAAATTCTTTAAAGGTATACGTTTGTTACATATAATTCAGTTAGATATTGTCATAGTTTTACAATTCGGAAAAGGAAAAAGAAAAAGAAAAAAAGAAAAGGAAATATTGTCCCGACTTGACCAGAAGCCTGGCCATTTTAGGAGTGAAGACTGTTGAACTCTACTTTGTCACAATTAGTAGACATACCCGGCTGCTGCAAATTGCTATATATATATATATGTATATATAAATATATAACTATTATTATTAATAATTTTGAAAATTGGAATTCTCCTCACACCTTTCAAATTGAAATTACGAAAATGTCAACCGTGTAATGTAACCTACCCCACGAGAAAGGTAAATGAATCAATCTAATTTTGCCGTACAAATCATTTAATTAATTAAATGAACAGCAAAAATAATGCACGGTAGAGATGGTAGATAGACCGTAGTAGGGCTAATTATTGATTTTTTAAATGTAAAAATTTTCGTATGAAAAAATCATGGACATTGAATTTTTGTCGTCTTGTAACAGATATTTTTTTACTATGGTCCATTGCCTCGGGTAGTAGGACATTGAATTTTGTCAGACGAAAATTTTGTTCGGACATGGTAGTTAGAGAAAAGACTAGCCCAGGCAGAAGTCGCCCATTTCACATATGATAATCAAAAGGCCAATTGTTAAATAGGACAATTTGTTTGTCATAGTTTCAAGGTATGGTGATTTAAGTAAAATTTTTGTGGATGAAACTCATCTTAGGAAATTTTATTTTCTTTAGCTTCGTAGATGACATCTCAATATTATTATATTATAGATTTTTGAAAAGCTAGTTTGAAACCTCACGATTGATTCTTAAAGTGTCTATCTCCATGTAAAACGATGACCCGAATGCTCACTCGAAGAGTCTGATTTGATGAGAAGGTATTTGTCCTTCATTGAAGCGGGGAGAAGGATATATTATCATCTATAGGAGTTATGCCTAAATATGTTAATAATTCAAGGGTCTCATGTGTAAATAGTTAGCAGTAGGTTACCTTTTAGTTTTACCATATGTATCAGTTGGAATATTTTGTATAAGTAACTACCAACAGAATCATTCTATGTCGATTGAATGAAATGAAAATTTTCCATTTCTCTCAGAGCCTTGAAGGTTCGATTTTCTTAAATAGCAACAGTGAAGGTGAATGTTTGGCGAGCTGGAAACGCTCGTGCAGAAGAACAAAATCAAATACTACACCTTTAACATGTCGGAATTACCTTGTTGGAGCATATCATCAAATTGATGGCATACAAGAAGTGATTTTATGGGCTAGACTCAATAAATTTCACGCCAACCCAATATGTAGATTTTATTCAATAATCCACCGAATTGCAATCACTTCTATGATATAAATATATCCTAATTAAATAGTTTTTTCTTTTTTAAAGGACCCTAATTAAATAGTTGACCAAGAAACAAAATTGAATAAGAAAATAATAAAATTTAAAAATCCTTAAATATCTTCAGTATCTTAATCATTGTTCAATGAACATGTGACGTATAGAGTGCAATGATAATTGTCCACTAAAAAAAAATTAAATTATACATACGCATATAGGATATTATTTGAAAGAAGAAAGGGAAAAAAAAAAGAAAAAGAAAACAAAAGGAAAAGGTTGATTATATCATTTTCCTCGTGGTCCTATTTTATCTACTGCATTATTAGGTGGTCACAAAACGAACGATACATAGAAGCAATTTTATTGTTTGGATGTATGCAGATGAATTCATGATAATATAATGGTGCTCTATTTCATTAATAAGTTACAATCATCTCGTTTGTTAAGTACCTAAGGTAGACAAAAGTTAATTAAATGATCATCTCATCTTGATTCACGAGCCATCTCTTAGACTCTTACACTAAGGATATTTTAAAATTGTACCAGACGGCCAATATTGTCTTTCTTTGTTGGTTTTGTCTCTCTGAAACACGGTATTATTTGTCTGTGCGACGCTTCATCTTGAGTCGAATCGTTTGGTGGTCCATAACGATTGATAGATGGTCTTCTACTTTAAAGTTTAATCTGAGTTATCTCCTTTCAACTTGGACTCCTTTGTTGAAAAGTATGCAAGGAAATTAAAAAATTTGATCCAAAGACATCGGGTGTCCCTATTACCTTCACTAATTTACATAGCCCCATATGTGGGTTCAAGAAACTAGTGGAGGGAAATATGCCACATACACATAGTGTCTCTATATGCATCTCCGGATCAAATTAAAATTGACGAAAGGAATCTAAGGATTTAGAAGATTCTTTCCCACTAGATACATGACTCTGTTTGTTGCTTGTGAATTTGGTTTTAACTCTGTAGTTATCGGATTTTTTGTTGAAGAGTATGCAAGGAATCCAGGTAATTAATTCGGCGATTCTCTTTCACTAGGTACATGACTCTTTTTATTGCTTGTGAATTTGGTTTTAACTCTGTACCTATCGGATTTTACCTGTTGTTGTGATTAATCAATTTGAAGACTGAATTTGGTATTGAAGGATCAGATTTTGACTTGTGTTGTGTTAGTGTTTGACGATTTCAAGTGATTGTGATGTAGGCGGAAACGCGAACTAATGAAATGGTTCAAATATAATTCGTTGATTTTACGAATACCTGAATTGTAATGACATCTAACTATTCGTTGATTTATCAGAATACCGAATAATTAGAATAATTAAGAACCATCTCAATGTAATAATTTTGTAATCAAATCCACCTCCTTTCTTATTATGATTTAAATGACGACTTAAATAAAAAAGTAAAATCTGAGCACTATACAAATGAGCTGACTTGGAACAAAAGAAACATATAATGAGTCTTTTGAAATATTCCTCCATCATTCTTCCCAAAGGTTGATAAGATTTGCCCTCGAATCTTGATGTAGAACTTTGTCCCTTAGGCCACGGGCTAGTCATCTCAAACAATCCAACAACTTCATATATTGGGTCTGCAACGCAACTATGCTTTTTTGTCAATAAGTCGATTTGTTGATGGATATGACCCGCATCATTCCCAAGGATCTACTGGGTCGGTGGCATCCTCTTGGAGTGTAAACATGGGACATGTGGGTAATGGGCCCACCAACTGAGTTAGTAGTGAAAGTAATGTAGCTTTGACTTAAATATGCCCATGAATCTACATTGTTAAACATGTCATTAACCATAATACCATGGAAAGCTTTAGGCCCATACATCAAAGCTATCTAGATAATTTGTTGTTGCCCATCACCATCCATATAATCAGATATGGAGAAATCGAATACACCATTTTTAGCCCTTATGCTTCCATACATATCAAAACCTATTAGTGGTAAGATTTCCTTGTAGACTCCATCATTGCCTTTTAACTGCAATAAATTCTTTCCACATGTATTTCTCCAAATATCTTGCTTTGCCGTCTTTGTTGTGATGAATCTACCGAAGGCACTTGAATCTGTTACATCTTTCTAGTGGCAATAAAAATATCATCCAACTCTACAGCCAAAGCTGACAATTCAGTTTTTTCATTGAAAATCGGTGAGCCATCATAATCTTCAACTAAACCGCTATATATATCACTATTCACTATTATATATAAATATATTCGTCTAGTTACTGTTGTGAAGAACAGTAACATTTTCTTTTTCTTTTTTTTCTTTTTTTTTTTTTTTGGGGGCCCCTCCTAAGTTTACATTGTACCCGAAACTTCTACAACATATAATTTCTTTTTTTAATTTTAGAAACCCTTTCCCCTATTCAGTGTCGCCAGAGAGCCCCAAGAAAAGCCAAAACAGAAGACGCTCTGTCCATCCACGATGCGGTTGTTGCCGGCGACGCGGTAAGGCTCCTCATATTCTTTTTTGGATTTGTACCATCTCTGCACAGAATTGCTACACATTACACTCTCTAGCTCTATTTTCTTTCTTTCTCCATATCGATCATCGTTAGTGGGTGAACTTGGAGTGGGAAACATATTCATGTTGCATTTTTAATCCGCTGAGAAGTAATTTTGGACCAAATTTATGTTACATGCTAATGGTTAATTGATGATAAAGAATCCCAGATTTTATTCATCCTTTCTTATTAATTCCATTTCAAATTAAACTAATGTCTATAGATCTCTTTTTACTCATTAGTTTCCACGAATTTGGGTATAATGATTTGATTGACCTCTGAATATTAAAAAAACCGGGTAATGGGGTGTATTTTTTTATTTTTTATTTTTTTATTTTTTTGGTTTTGTTGGGGTGGGGGTGGAGGGGGTAATTACAGGGGATCCCAGAGCATTTTTGAAAATAATAAAAATAGATGTAAAGTTTTGATTTATCAACTAAGAATTCAGATTTTAATTATGTTGTGGTTTCGCATATCATTGGATTTGTTTTTATTCTATTTTTAATTTTATTTTTCTTGCTCTCCAACGAGGTGTGTATAATTGAATAACTTAAGTATTAAAATTCAAAACTATTTTCATTATGGAATTCCATGATACTGAACTCATCACATCTAGGACTAATTTCATATGAAATTGTAAGATATATTGTTCAAGGGAGTAGCTCTGTAAACTGGATTTGAGAGGTTCTTGTGTCTATAATGTCTGTGAGCAACACAAAGTTGTTAGATGTTTGTTATATAATTTGTAGGGAGACTTCATGTGCTTGTCTTTTCTTTTATTTTGATGGGAAATTAATATCAAACAGTTGATTTAGAATTCTCATATAATAGGAGTGATGCTAGATCATGGAGTTAATTTTTTGTAATGTATTGTAAGAGTTCTCTTTGTTCACTATTAATTTTTTTGTTTATTGTCTATGTTTGAACTTCAATCAGTTATTAAATTTGAGTATCATAATTCTTTAGTCTTTTGTAGAATTTGGATTTTGCCTTTTCCCGTACATTATTATGCTGAATTGCTCTTGATTCACAATTCTTACATAATAGGAATGGTGCTAGATAATGGAGTTAGCCTTTTGTAATGAGTTGTAAGAGTTCTTTCTGCTCGCTATTAATTTTTGTCTTTTTTGTCTATGTTTGACCTTGAATCAATTATTAAAGTCGAGTATTATAATTCTTTAACTATTGATGTCCCAACTAACTACTTGCAATGTCTATCACCATTCATGTATCCAGCCGTTTTAGTTTAAAACCACTATCACTGGACTGGTTTATATAGTTGCGTTGTAAGCAATACTGGTACATCACGGTAGAGTAACCTCGATTTGTCTTTAGCCAATAAATTAGTTAGAGCCACATAAGTATTTGATAATAGCGTTTCGTCCAACCACGGATGAAAGAATTAGAGGTTTCTTTACTAGAGTAGTGTTTAAAACAAGTTTTATGTGTACACATTTTGTGAAATTTCTAGATTATGCAAGATTAAGCAATTTAAGAAATTCACATCTCTTGAGATTTCTATTTTTCGCTATATATATATTTTTTTCCTTTTAAGAAATTATAATTAACCTTGCTACATATCTACATATGCCACTACTTCATTGGATCTCTTACTTCTTTTTGACATCTTATTTCACATTTCATTCCTTATTTATTCATTTGTAAACTTCAACCATAATATGCAGGAATAATTTTCCATAGAAAAACAACACATGGCTTCTCAAGAAAAGCTAATTCCAGAGCTTATGATAGTATCATGCAAACTCCATTCAAGTAAGGCGTCGTGAATGATATTTACTTATGGTTTCAAAGATGATGATTATTGGTTGTGCATTTGGCGATGAAACTTATTGCATACTTATTAAGACCATGAGTGCTCTCAATTGAGTTATTGACTTTATCTCTTGTTTCATTCTAATATTATGTCACAATTTTTGTTGTACTTTTTGTCATTAATCCGCGTGAATTCTAGCAAATAGTCAAACGAAATACGTGCAACGCACGTTACCAAACTAATGTGTGTATATATATATATATATATATAGATGACATTCATCAAATATTGGAAGATAGTCGTAGTCTTCTATGGATATATCTTTACATTGAGCGGACATTGATTTGGGAATTCCATGACTAGAAACCACTTGTAAGTCTATGTCAATCTCCATCCATTTCTCATCTTCAACGAAACCGTCACTAATTTGCTCATCAAAAAACAAGGTAACCATTATAATCTTCGTTGAATGACTTGTCAAAAATGGGAGTACCATCATAATCCTCTTCAAATCCAACATTCTTCGACTGCATATGATTAATAGATACAAAAATCTCATCATCAAAAGATCCTACGACCAAAGTTGCACATCCCTCACCACTGCGACCACCGCTCCCATAGCACTGCCACTTTCGGCCACTACACTATCCCCAATACTAGCACCTGTGGTCACGCCGCATGCCGTGCCATGACCTCCTTGTCATTGGCCGGTCATGATCTGCCATGTCTCAGTGTTTTGACGTATCAACTCAGTGTTGTGAAATTCTAGCTCGTCCATACAACATGTCAACAGGTTGATTTATTGACAGATCTGAACATAATTCCTTGGGGCCGGTCAGGAAAAGTATCATTAGCCGGTTGTCTTCTTCGTGCCATCTGTTTCCACGAGGAACGAACTTGGCTTTGATACCAACTGATATAGGCATAAGTGTGAACAAAGGAAATTGTTTAAATACAATTTGTTGATTCGACAAATACCTAAATTGTAATGACCTTCAAATATATGTTGATTCATCAAAATACCGAATAATTGGAATAATTAAGAACTATCTCAATGTTATAATTTTTATAATCAAATCCACCTCCTTTCTTATGATATAAACGATGACTTAAATAAGAAAATAAAACCATAGCACTATACTGATTGACTGACTTGAAACAAAAGAAATATATAATGGGGCTTCTAGAAAAGTCCTTACATCAAATTGGCTATATATTTTACAGTACTCATGAAAACGATCTGGTACTATATATCTAATATTAGATTAGAACCAATCAAACTCAGCTACTACAGGCCACTTTTTCCGTGTACAAGCAATGTGACTTATTGACATGTGGTTATTATAAATAACAAATATTTTCAAGAACATTGACAAGTAATATCCTCCCTCTCTTTCCGTTTTTTTTTTTTTTTTGTGGGGGACAGTTTTTCTCTTACTAAAATTGAAAGACGTGTACTGATAATTTATATATAGATAGCACTTCTTTGGACACCATTACAAATTCCAAAACAAAGCGTCAAAGCCTAATTAAATACTTCCCAGTCTCAATTATATAGTTTATGTTACCTAATTATATAACTTTCTTTGTTTATTAAGAAGTCTAAAATTGCATTATTTTTACTAATCTACCCCTAATTTAATACATAACTAAAACTATCAATTTTAAATTCTACTCATTAAATAAGGGTAAATTAGAAATACGGATTACAAAATATATATATGTTCAATATAATTCTTAATCCACATTGAGTAGCAAAATAGACTATGTAATTTGGATGGAGAGAGTATGTTATATACATAGTACGATATGTGATGAGTACTTTAACGAAGAATCTAACGGTTTTCATAGTAGGATATGTTATTGCAAGCCATCTCATTATAGCACTAGTCAATGGTCTTTCATGGTACCATCTGTTAACTTGTGTGGAGGGCTCAATACTGTTATTTTATTTGTTGGTTTAGTAGTTAGATTAGAAGGTAGAGCTAGTAAATGATACTATAAAATGCCATCTGATGGTGCTATGCTATTTTCAGGCGTAAACAAGTGACTATAACCTATACAAGTGGGATTGACATTAGTTTTTCTATAGAGTTTGAGAACATGATTGTTTTCTATTGGTTCTTGGTTTCAATATAAGAGCCCGATCTGACGTCATATAGAAAACACCAGGTCTACATTACAATTTCATTGTTTGAAGATGACACATTGACACTCAATAGAGATTAAGCCGCTATTTGATTCTCATTATTAACATTGATTTATAATGAATAAGGTGAAATGAGTAGTGTAGATTTAATAGAGGTTTGAAATTTGTAGGTAAAATTATAAAGAGAATTGACACTACAAGAAAAAATGCCTATATCGACGGCAAAATTCCGACGAACGTCAATCCGTCGGTAATTACCGACGGTTGATAAAAATCTGTCGGAAATTTCTGACGGAAAAATATGTCGTCGGAAATTGCCGACGGCAGGAGGTGCCGTTGGAAAATACCGACGACTTGTCCAGGCCGTCGGTAAACTCGACGGAACAGCTAAGTCGTCGGTAGTTTTCGATGACTACAATACTCGTCAATATTTCCCGATGGCAACCGTAAACCGTCGGTCGTTACTGACGGCAGCCAACGGCCGTCGCAAAGTACCGACGGATATCACACAACCGTTGGTAAGTACCGACAGTATCATTTGACTGTCAGAAATTACTGACGGATTTTACCTACCGTTGGCTATTTCCGACCGATTTTCCGTGCCGTCGACAATCTCCGACTGGTTTTTGGCCGTCGGAAATCAATATTTTTTCTATAATTTCTAAGAATTAATAAATGATGTGATGAAATACGTATATATTTTAATTTATGAAATTTAACAGTTTGTAATTTATTCTTTAAATTTTTATACAATTTTGTTTGTTAAAATTACTGTCTATGTGATTTATATAATTTTACATTGGTATATAAAATTACATACATCAAAATTATTCATCATCAAAACATGTTATCCAAATTTTTCTACTCTTAATGATTAAGTAGTGAAATAAATATTCTCTAAAAAAATAGTGAAATAAGCCTTTAATGATACAAAAAATGTTTAATATAAGTCACTTTTTTTTAAACCACGTGTATAAAATTTTTAATTATCTTAAACACTTTTATAAAAAAATTTGAATTACTGATAAAACAATAACTTTTTCAAACTTACAATTTGCAAATGATCATAAATTTTAAAGTGAAAAACATAGAAATTAATGTAAAGAGTGTATAAATTTTTAATGTGTAATAATATTATTTATTTTTTAAATTGCAAAAACTATAGAATATATGTTAAATATATTATAGATACAAATAAGAAACAAGAATGAATAATGGCCCAGCGGCTGGGAACTCTCCCCCCAACCTTGAGGAGAGGGGTTCGAACCCTCCCCTTTGCAACAAGGGAGAGAAATTAAGTTTCAATACGTAAGCACGTCGGGTTGCATGCGCGGGTTGCCGAGTATGGGCTCGGGTTGGGTTAACGGGTAAATAGGATGGCTTTAAAATTAATATTTTTTCAACATGTTACATCACCGACGAACAGATTTCCCATCGGTGATCACCGACGGAATCTAACAGTCGTCGAAATTTACCGACAGCCAGCAGAAGCCGTCGGAAATTACCGACAAAGTTTAGTCGTCGGTGATTACCAACTGCTCCGTCGGAAATTACCGACAAGGCGATTTCCGACGGATTTTCCGACCATTCTTTCCTCTTCAGAAACACACTTTTCCGACGAATTTTGACCGTTACCGACGTGTTTTTTATTAGTGTGATAAAGGGAATCAAATAAGGTATAATTGATTCAAAGTACACAAACAGTAAAGAGATACAGATAAGAGGATCCAAAAGAGGCGATGCATTCTAGCCTACTGATCATGAACCCCCCGGAGAAACCAAGAACAGATATTTACTGGAACATGTAGGCCATTTTGGATAGCAAACTTTAATTAATATCATAAAATAAAATAAGCAGATACCATAGGGGTGCTGTATTGCGGTTTTTGTTGGAAGGTGGCGGGCGCACTAACTATTTACACTGTATAGAAAGGAAGAGGATAATGAAGCTTGGAACTCTTATTTCAATTTACTTGTATAAATGAGAGAATTACAAGGCGTTTTTATACTGGTGGATGATCTCAAAACCGTAAAAAGCTAATACAAATATATCTATTAATGCTAATAAATATCTATTTATTTAAGAAACTCACCATCAATTTATTACTTAAATAACTTAAGCTAGATTCATTAATAACTTGTAACTTAAGTTGTTTCAAGTTTAGTTGCCAACACTCCCACTTAAACTTGAATCTTTCAGCATTCCAAGCATGAACCTTAGTCTTTGAAAATTGTCATACTTGAGGGGCTTTTTGAATATATCAGCAGCTTGATCCATGGACTTCACATACTCCAACTCAATCTCTTTATTAGCAATGCTTTCTCGAATAAAATGATACCTTGTGTCGATATGCTTGCTTCGATCATGAAACACAGGATTCTTTGCTAAAGCTTGTGCTAATTTGTTATCAATCATAATCTTTGTGGCACATCCTCTCATAGTGAAGCTCCTTTAACAATCTTCTTAGCCATATAGCATGACATGCACACGAGGTAGCTGCAACATAGTCTGACTCACAACTAGAAAGTGTGACAATAGGTTGCTTCTTTGAAGTCCAAGAAATGGCATTATCTCCCGAAAAGAACACGAATCCGGTAGTACTTTTCCTGTCGCCAATATCTCCAGCAAAGTCACTGTCACAATAACCCATCAACTTAAAATTAGCATTAGATGAGTGACACATTCCATAATCAAGAGTTCCTTTAAGGTAACGAAGTATCCTTTTGCCAGTCATCATGTGTGATTCAGTAGGATTTTCCATAAAACGGCTTACAATTCCAACTACAAATAAAATATCAGGTCTTGTGCAAGTTAAGTATCTTAAACTTCCAACAAGACTTTTGAATATTGTTAAATCAACTTTCTTTTCACCTTCTTTTTTTTTAACCAACTGTGTTTCTGCTGCCATTGGAGTGTTAACAGGTTTACAATTAAGTATGTTGAACCTCTTGAGCAACTCTTTCGTGTATCCTTTTTGAGAGAAATATGTAGACTTCCATTTGTCTTACTTGGATTCCTAAATAGTAAGACATAAGCCCCATATCTATCATCTCAAATTCTCGACTCATAACTTTCTTAAAATCTTCAAACATTCTCTGATTATTTCCTATGAAAACAAGATCATCCACGTAAATGCAGATACATAAGATATCTCCATTTTCTTTCTTTATATAAAGGGCATACTCATACTTGCATTTGGAAAAGCCATTTTCCTGCAAATACTTATCAAGACGACTATTCCAAGCTCAAGGTGCCTGTTTGAGCCCTTACAATGCCTTTTTCAATTTCAACACTTTATCTCCGTGGCCTTCAACAACATAACCCTTAGGTTGTTTGACATAAACATCTTCATCAAGATAGTCATTAAGAAATGCAGATTTGATATCTAACTGATGAATCTTCCAATGATTCTGAGCAGCGATGGAAATCAACAATCGAACTGTCTCTAAGCGAGCAACTGGAGCAAACACTTCTTCATAATCAATACCTTCTCGTTGCTTGTATCCTTTGGCAACAAGCCTTGCTTTATATCTAGTCACATCTCCTTTGGCATCTTTCTTGACTTTGTACACCCATTTTACTCCAATTGTCTCCTTGTCACTTGGAAGAGATACTAAGTCCCAAGTATCATTCTTCTTAATAGCTTGAATTTCCTCGTCTATGGCTCGAACCCATTTTCCTTCCTTACAAGCTTCTTCAAGATTCAAAAGTTCAACATCAGCAAATAAACAAAATAAATTTGTATCTTCTGACCTTTGAGTTTTATTGTATATATCATCAGGACTTCGATATCTCAGGGCTCTTTCGATTGATGATGCCCCAGGTGAAGAGGACATTGGTGATGTTGGTGGAAAAGCATCATTTTGAACCTCTTGGATGGTTTCTTCCTCATCCTCAAAGTGTGGAAGAAAATTATAAGAATCTTTCCCGTGATCATTCCAATCCCATGATGTAGTTTCATCAAACTCCACATCTCTATTGACAACTACTTTTGATGTACTCGGATTGAATAATTTGTATCCCTTTGAATTCTCATCATAGCCAATTAGAACAAGCTTCTTACTTTGATCATCAAGTTTGGACCTTTCTTGCTTAGGAACATGGGCATAAGCAATAGATCCAAATACTCTCAAGTAAGTAACATTTGGTTTCCAACCACTCCAAGCTTCTTGAGGCGTTATGTTCTTCAAACTCTTTGTTAGACTACAGTTTGAGAGGTACACTACACAAGTGATTGCTTCCGCCCAAAATTATTTAGGCATGTTCTTTGACTTGAGCATGGTTCTAGCCATATTAAGAATTGTGCGGTTCTTCCTTTCAGCAACTCCATTTTGCTGGGGTGACCTGGGAACTGTCAAAGGACTACGAATACCATGCAACTCACATAAATTGTTAAATTCCTTAGATGTAAATTCATCTCCCCTGTTAGTTCTTAAAGCTTTAATCTCATAGCCACTCTCTTTTTTGACAAAAGCTTTTAATTTCTTAAATGCATCAAATGTCTCAAATTTATGTTTTAAAAAATAAACCCAAGTTTTCCGGCTGTAATCATCAATAAATAGCACAAAGTAGGAGTCGTTACCAAGTGATTGAGGGTTGATAGGAGCATAAACATCAGCATGTACAGGATCAAGCAGCTTAGTGGCTCTTGAGATGAATTGTCTAGGAAAACTCTTTCTTGGATGCTTTCCTAGTAAACATGCTTCACATAATTGATCAAGATGATTAACTGTAGGAATGCCTTTTACCATTTTCTTTTCTCCCAAGTCTTTGAGTCCTCCAAAATTCAAATGACCATACCTCATATGCCAAATCCATGATGGACTACTAGCGCAAGCTTTTAAACACATTGCACTACCATTTTTCAAATCGAACAAAAACTTGTGGTTCTTTGTCATGGTCACCTTCACAACAAGGTTAGAGTCGCGATCTCTAAGCCATAACATACGATCTTCCATATGGATCTTATAACCTCTTTCCAAAAGTTGGCCAATACTTAAAATGTTACAGGTCAACTTTGGAATATAATAAACATCACAAAGATTTTTATGACTTTCGTCTTTCATTTCAAGCAAAATTGTACCTTTGCCTTTAATCTCCACCTTTGTGTCGTCACCGAAGCTAACAAAGCATTTCTTGGTTGTGTCAAGCTCCACAAATTTGTTACAATCTCCCGTCATGAGGTTACTGGCTCTATTGTCAAGATACCATGCACTTTTTTCATCTGTTGAATCCTTTTAGTGCTAGAAGGACAAGTTTCTCCGCATCATCTTCTTTGTGCTCTACAATTTTTGCTTCTTCATCTACATTCTTCGTTGGACACTCCCAAGAATAATGGCCGAGTATACAACAAGAATAACATTCAACCCATGATTTATCAAATCTTTCATTATTTCTTCCATAATTTCCTCTATCTCTTGCTCTTCCACGACCTCTGGTGAAAGCTTGATTTTTATTTTCAAATTGAGAATATTGATCATATCTTCCTTGATGACGTCCATATCCTCGGCCACGACTTCTTCCACGTCCTTGGTCATGACCTCTACTAGATCCCTCTCCTATGGATTTCAAGGTCATTTTTGCTTGCAACAGTTGTTCAATTTTCTCTTGCTACTTGCCACGATTAATTCTCTCTTCATGGGCTCACAGTGATCCATTTAACTCATCAATTGTCATTGTCTCCAGGTCTTTAGACTCTTCAATAACGACTACCACATGATCAAATTTCGCGTTGAGTGAACGTAGAATTTTCTCCACCACACGAACATCTGACATTATTTCTCCCAATCTCTTTATTTGCTTCACCATATTTAAGACTCTTGTAAAATAATCCGAAATGGATTCACTCTTTTTCATATAAAGAGATTGAAACTCAGCCCTTTGAGTTTGAAGCCGAACTTTCTTCACTTTCTCTACTCCCACGACAGAGTTGTGAAGTGCCTTCCATGCCTGCTTAGATTGGTTTCATTTGCAATTTTCTCGAACATGTCATCATCCAAACCTTGATGAATGATGGTAAATGCCGATCGGTCTTTTTTTCAATCTTTCACCAAAGAGTCTTTTTGATTTTGAGAAAGAGTTGATTCATCCTCTGGCTCTTCGAAACCTTTCTCAACTACATCCCACATTCCTTGGGAACCAAGGATCGCCTTCATTCTAAGTGCCCAATTATCACATTTGAGTTTGGTGAGTTGTAGATAATGAAAAGCAAGAGCAACTCCTTTAGCTACCATCCTAAAGCTTTGATACCACTTTGTTGGAAGGTGTCCGGCGCACTAACTATTTACACTATATAGAAAGGAAGAGGATAATGAAGCTTGGAACTCTTATTTCAAATGAGAGAATTACAAGACGTTTTTATACTAGTGGATGATCTCAAAACCGTAAAAAGCTAATACAAAAGTATCTATTAATGCTAGTAAACATCTATTTATTTAAGAAACTCACCATCAATTTATTACTTAAATAACTTAAGCTAGATTCATTAACAACTTGTAACTTAAGTTGTTTCAAGTTTAGTCTCCAACAGTTTTGGCACCGTACTGCGGTTTTGGCACTGATCATATGGGTGATATGACTTTACATATGTATATATATATATATGTATGTTACGTGTCGTACGTATATACACGCAAGCAGGTGCAGATCCGAGATGAAGTAATAAGGGGGCTTACAAAATTTTTTAAACAAATATTCTATTGTAGAAAATGAGCGAAAAGATTGTGACATAATAAATTTTACCTTTTAATTTGTTTATATTTGAGACACTATCAAGCTGAATAATAGAACATAGATCTTCCTCAAATTATATTTATATAAGAAAAATGCAAGCATATAATGAAGCTAGACTTTGGAATAGAAGTAAGATTATTAAACTTGCAATTAACTTTACCTTCACCTCATTGTTTAATTTTTTACTTTTTATTTTCTTTTTCACAATATGCATCATAGCTATTCACTAATTTTTCAAAATAGCATCAAGAACCCACTTTGATGATTAAGAAATATAACTCGAATGAGATATTCATTATGAATTATATTTCTTAAATTTATTTCAAGCGTTACATTTAAATCACTATTACGAGCATACTGTTTAACAGCTTTGCAAATTGCAATATGTGTTTTTGATGTCGGCCTTGAGTATACTTCAAATTATAACAAGAAGTTATCTATTGTAATAGTTAGAATCCAAAATTGATCTAAGAGATACCCAACAAAATAGGAACTAATTAAAAAATTTTTAAAAATATGTCTTTAATAATTTTTAGGATTGGTGGGCTTGAGCCCACCTTGCCATATACTAGATCCGCCCCAGCATGCAAGAAAAATGTTATTTGTACAAAGAAGATGTACAAAACTTGTACACACCCTTTTGTATTTATTCAAATGTCCCTAAGTCTATCTTCCTTGAAATGACAGGTTTAATTCGGTCGTAATGATACCTTGATACCCATGTCGATGCTTGAAAATTTTCATACCCGATAATACAAGTTTGATCTAATGTTAGACTACTTAATAATCATTTTAAATCTAAACTAGATTTTTCACCCCGTGCATTGCACGTGCATGACAACATAAATTAAAAAATTAGGGCAGAAAAGAAAGACCAAGTCCCGATCATTTTTCAGTGTAATACTAAACTTGAAAGTTTCTTTTTTTCTGTTGAAGGAAAAAAATTTATTCTGATTGTATTTTTAATTATTTTTAATTAAAAAATAAATATTAAAGTAACTATACTTTAAAAGAAGATAGTATAGAATTAGCAATCAATTTTTTGTTAAACTTTCACAAAATATAATATAAGTATGGTTAATTAATTTCCATGAAAATAATAGTAGGAATGTATAATTTATGTAACTATGCTTACAAAAAAGGAAAAAAAAAACCAATGAAACCATAGTCCGTCAAATTTGGCTTTTCACAGATTTAAAATATGTAAAGCACACTAATTCGAGAGTTGTTTTTCTTTTTTCTGAAAAAAATTAATTCGAGAATTATTGAAAGCATGCTCTCAATTATTTCAAATGTTTATTATAATATTTCTAGTAAGAGTAGTATATGTGTGCATATGTGATAGAGGGGGGAGAGCGAAGGAGAGAGATTCATAATTTTAATTCATATGTAATAAAATAATCAATTGTCGGTAGATGGATGGTAAAAAAAATAAAATAAAATAAACTAAAGCAAATCGTCAAAAAAAAGGAAAAAATATTTTTCCATGACCCAAGTGGCAGAATAGTAATCCGAACTAAAAGTGTAATTTAAACCCAAGCATAACACGAAACCAATTGAAATCTGCGATTGGAGTATATCTTCTTTCTTGATTTTTAATTTTAGGTCAAGAAAAAAGATTAATTAAGAAAATATAAAAAAATTAATTCAAATATTCTTAAAAAAATAATTCAAATAAAAAAGTAAAGATACGTAGAGAGAAGACAAAAAGTCTTATGTCAAAAATCTAAAAGTAGAAATCATGAAAATGAATTAGGGAAATAAAAAGAAAAATAATTCAAATAAACAATCAAAAATAAAAGAAGAGAAATATTAGGAGATCTGGATTTTTACTGTAAGATTGAAGCCTTAATTGGATGAAGATTAGAGGATAAGGCAAAAGGAGAAATTAACAAAACTAAGAAACGGATTAGATCCGTATAAATTTTGAAAAGGAAAAGATAAAGAAGATATGGTAAAGAAGATAATTCAGGAAAAAATAAAAATATATAATTTCACAGATGACGTCATTGTGACGTCATCAAAATCCTTATGAAGCCAAACTATTGGTAGGAAAAATTATATCAGACAAACTTCTTTTATTATTAATATATATAGATATCTAACAGTCTAATACCATACATTTAGTGGCAAAATTTGACGGTTTCCATTATTAGACATGATATCTATTATTTTGAAAATAATGCGAAGACTAAGCCTACATTGTGGGAAATTTGAATATAGACATAGCACGATTTGAAGAGACGTTGAAAGCCAGATGCGTGTACAGGAAATATTTCGGTAGCCCACAAAAATATGTATAACCAATCAGATTTCGATTTCATGGATTTAATTAGTTGAATAATCTTCTAATGGTCTTTTAAACGTTGGAAATAAAGTAGATGGTTAATTTCACAAATTGTAACTAACCTTTGAGTTAAGAATCGATTGGGTCTTCAGCCCTTTTTTTGACTTCCTGGGTCCCAAACCTTTCAAAAATTAGCACGACATGTCCTTTTTGACGGATTTTGTTAATATTTCCATTACTTTCTAATAAAATTAATGTTATACCCTTTAAATTTTTAATTTAAAAAAAAGATATAAAAATATTACAAATAATAAAAAATTAAAAAAATGGAAAACTCTCACCGCACCCAATCCCTCCTACGGACGGCCGTTGGAATGCTACCATTTTTGACTTCCAAAAAGGGGAATTGAATCCCCTCTCATTTTACTGCAATTTCCGGCACTTCCCATTTTGGCCGTTGGAAAAGGCATCAAAAAATGGGGTGAATCCCCCAATTTGCTAGAGGAGGGAAAAAGGGGGGGTTCATTTGCGGTCAAAAACGGCACTGTTTCCGGTGGTCAAAATGTTGTCATGCTATCATTTCCAGCAATAAAATGGGAGAAAGGGAGGGAAGAGGGGATGGAAAGGTGGGGTAAGGGATGGGTGGATTTTTCTTTTAAAATATTTTTTTATTATTTTTAATATTTTTAAATCTTTTATTTTTAAAATTAAAAAGTTAAGGGATATAACGGAAATTGTATGGGTTAACGGCAATATTGATGGAATCCGTGAAAAAAAATAAAGAAAACCTATCATATAAATTTATGAGAGATTGGGGACGCAGGAGGTCCAAAAAAAAATTAAAGACCTAGCCAATTCTTTGATCAAAGGTTGGGGACAATTTGTGAAATTAACCCTAAAGTATATGCTTGAAAATTGCTGAGTCACATTATTGAATTTTCAATAGCAAATCAGGTCATATTTACTTTTTAAATTTTAAAAGATACTGCTAATAATTAATTATTGTCAACTTTCATTATTTGGCATAAGAATAACTAATTGGAGTCACAAATGTCATAACTTTAGTAATTTTTTTGACAAGTTATCGAAACGTGCCTTGCACATGTTATGTTATGATGAATGTATTTTAAATATGTAATTTTCATTAGAATATTTTATTATGAAAGCACTTCTCTATGCATAATATTTTTTGTCAATGTTATACTTTCCTTGCTTTTGTCGTCTCATTTGACCTATATTTTTGTTTGCATTGAAACTCCGCATGAAAGCAACATATATTTGTCTAAGGTTTCCATTTTGAATTTTACAAGTACTCCTTTTCAGAATTGCATTGCATCACTAAACATTTGGATTGTGTTACCAAATAACATGGCTTGAATTTTATTAGCCTACAAAGGAATAAAAAGAAATGAGTTAGCATGTAAAAGAATTGCTAAGATAATAATGTAGTGATTCAAATATAAACTAAAAGTATAAAGTATTAAAATAAAAGTATTACTCTTCATCCATTAAAATCAATTTTTGAACTTGAATAGGACCTTTTGCATTCATATAGTTTTCAATGAAACTTTTTCGAGTGATGGAAAGCGTGATGCTCCATCTTAATCAAATGTACTCAATTTCTTTATTAGCACACAATGTTCTTCTTTTTTAGCTTATACGGATAGAGACATTTTCCTAGAGAACAGGTTAAAACTAATGTTGGATTGAATTGAAGGAAAAATATAAGTTGGATTTGTGTTTCAATATTCTTGAGTTTATTTGGATCTCGATCATCAATTTATAGTGAATGAAGTATGCATGAAGAGATGAAATATAAACGCTGATATGTTGGGCAATTACATCACATTAAAATTATTAATTGTAGTATAACGCATGTAAGTCATGAACTTTTTGATATTATTAGATAAATTAAATATATCATAATTATTTTACGACATTCATTTGTTTTGACAACGGAATTTGAATGAAATCAAAAATTTACATAATGATTAGTTTTTTTTTAAAGTTGTAATGATTAATTTTATAACATTCATGTATATTATACATATTAAAATGTAAATCTATATATTATTAATGGAAGATTAGTCTGCGGTACGACTGTACCGCAATTTTCCCTCCAAAAATGCTTTTTTTGGGGATAATTTGGACATTTTATGTACTTTGGTCATCCATGCGGTTATCTGACTATTTTCTTTTTTCTTTTTATATATCCAATAATGCTTTTTTAGATTTTTTTCCTCTTGCCTTATCCAATTGCTTTTCCTATTTATCAAATCTTATCTCTTTTCCTTATCCGGTGGCTTACTCTTTTGGAATTCGGGTTTTGTTCCCTTTACTATACATAGATTGAAGACCTTTAATACAATAAAAAATTTTGGTATATGTTCGCTTTACTATTTTTAGTTTTCATTTTTTGGTCAAAAACTTTAATATTGAATTACAAAATAAAAAATTTAATAAGAAATCAAATTGAAAATTGAAATATGAAGAGAATATTCTCTAAGTAAATCTACTCATCAATGAGACTTGAAAATGAGCTATTTTATATAGTATGTTACTCATGTATATCTTATCTTATGATGATGTCTTCTTAGGTATTTTGATGGATCTATCTATATTCAAAGTTTTTTGATTTTTTAGCTCAATTTTTTTTTAATTTATATATATTTATATATATTTGTGTTAATTTTTAATTATTTTTATATACTTTTTAATCAAATTGTTATCAGGTTACTTCGTATGTGTGTAATAAATATGATTTAACTAACGTTTCATAGTTTACAAAATTTCCATTAAGGTATAGCCACAGAAAAATAAAGTGTCTGATTTCATCTAAGAATGATAATGGGTTGAGTCGGGATCTGGTATGCTATAACTGTTGCCCTATCCATCAAAATTGTCTTTGTCCTATACTATACCCATCCCCACTTAAATGGGGCACGGGCTGAGGACGGTTAGGTGTGAGTAATTACTAATTTATTGTCCCATTTATATATCTGTATATTTTTATTTTCATTTTCTACTAAATGAATAATGTTACAAACACAGGGTAGTCCTCAAGATGGAATTACGATTGCGATTGAAATTACTAATTTTTAATAAGTTTCATTATCTTTTTACTTTTCAAACCATTAGAATTTTGGGTTTTGTTTTTGGTTACACAGGCTAGGTACGGGTAAAAATTATGATAACCTTCCCCGACCCATTCTAAAGTGTGGCCAATTTTCTTTATTCCATCACCAACTTAATTACCTGTTTAGTTGGGTATTCTCCATGTTAATAGGGTCAGGTACTCGCGGGTAGTGGGTTTGACGGGCTTTTAACCATCTCTACTGAATCAGTTAATTGCTTTCTATATTGAGTAAAATATAATAATTATTAGTTAACAATAAGATAATAATCGAAATATTACAGTCTAATGTGACTAAGCATACATTAATTAATATTTCGTAGTAATGTTAATATGTAATTTAATTTGATACCTTTGCACGGGTGAGAATCTAGTCAATATTAAAACAAAAATACAAAACTAAATCAATATTGTACTAATTTTGCTCATGAATTTTACATATTAAAACATAAATCAAGATTCAAATACAAATATATATATATAAATGCCTTTCCATTTCACTAAATTTCCAACCTACAAAATTAGCCTGATTTGAAAGTGTAATATATACAATCTTCTTTATTATTGATCTCAAGTCGAAAAGACATACTCATATAACATAGTTGTAATGCGAAATTAAAGAAGAAAAATGGTCACAATATGCATTAACTAAAAAAGTTACAGAATTATTAACGTCGAGGTCTTATTTATTTTTCATGTGAGTATTAATGTCAAGGTCTTATTTTACACATTTTAGACTGGTCGAGACAAAAGTTAACATGTACTCTATAAATAAAGCAAATATCGTGCTCAAGGATTTTGTGCACACGGATTCTTGTCATTCATTTGTGAGTATTAACTTCGAGGTCTTATTTTACACATTTTGGATTGGTCGATGCAAAAGTTAACATATCGTCTCTAAATAATGCAAATCTTGAGCTCAAGAATTTTGCGTACAGGGATTCTTGCACTTTCGTTATTCGTTATGAATTGAGAAAAAAATAAGTTATCATCTGCTAGAAGAAAAGGATCGCTATTGACTTTGTTTTCTAGTTGGAAGTTTGAAATGAGGTGCTAGATGGAACTCTATAGTTCAATTCTCCCAGCGTTAGGGTTATGCGATATAGTTTGATTGGATTAGATGACTTTAATGATGCTATATTAAAATGCATGATAGAGATTAGGGACAAAATAGAACAAACATAATGTAGTGAATAAATGTGGTGAAATAAAGGTAATGAATAATATAGGAATTAAAAGAAAAAGTAAAGGTAAAGGTGTAATATAAATATTTTACATTGATTCCACCTTTTATATAGTAGTCATTAATTAACCATATATTTTAACAATTCAAGTTATCAAGTAGACATTACTTGAGATTTCATCAAATATATGCTTCGATAATGACCAGGTAATAACCAGTTCCATTCACACGCTAGACTAGAAGACCACTTAGCCTGTATATGAGTTGTCTAATAATCAGAGCACGCCACATAAGACGTCTGATGACATAATGCATCATATTTACCGAGCGTACATGTTAACTAAAAGAGTTGCCCCCAAAATCTCCATTTACACTCCCTGTATTTCAACTAAAAGAAGGCACGAAATCCTCATGGAAGCTCTGCAAGGAAACACCAAGGCTCTCACTTGGCAGCAAAGCCACCACTGGCACTAAGAGAGGCTTGCATCCAAGAGAGATCTGTACAGATGCGTCCATTTTATCGCCGGCAAATCTAGAAAATAAAGTCGCTGATGGCCAGCCGAACCGCTCTTCAAGTGTCATTGCCAGGCTCAGTGGGATGGGTGGGTCGTGGTAGTCGCAGTGGTGGTCGTGGTGGGCGGTCGGCAGTTGGTACATCTTTTGGCAAATTGTGGCCGAGTTGTTGTATTGTTATGACTCAATGTTTTGGTGAGTTTTTTTACTGTGACTAGATGTTTGGCTAGTTATTTTTGTTGCTAGTTGTTTTTGTTATAACTCCATGTTTTGGTGAATTGTTTTTGTTGCGAGCTTTTTTGTTATGACTCAGTGTTTTGACGAGTTATTTTGGTGTGAATTAGTTATTTTGGTGCAACTCGGTGTTTTTGGTGAGTTGTTTTGAAGTGACTCAGTATTTTGGCGAATTGTGATTGTTGTGTATAAAAATATTTGAAACACCTTATTTTTTTAAAAAAAAAACTAATATATACCTTAATTTTTAAAAAGTGTGTAAAACAACCTTTGTATTTTTCAAGTTATCTCGTAATTGAAACCACGAGAGAAGCTATGGTGGAAGAGCCGAGAAGGAACGTCCAAGGCCAGGTTCTAGAAGTCGTCATAGAGAGAAAGAGAAACACGTGGAATTTACTGTGGAATCTTCTCTTTCGGGTTTTAAATTCCAATCTTTGTCATTGTTTTCTTTTCCTTAACATGATAAGCTAAGAGTTATTGTGTTAAAGTTAACGATGAAACTTCGTTTTTGTGAGTAATTCAAAGTACTTGTTTTATATGTTCTAAGTTTATTTTCGTTGATTGTTCATTATTCTTTTATTCCGTTTTAATGCTTAATCACCATTAATTCAAATTTCGTGGTTCATATTGCTTTCTAGAGATTCATTATGAATATAGCAAATGGTAATAAATGACATAGAGTTCTATAATAGATAGAGATACTATTATACTCTATGAAATTACTAAAGAATAATTAGTAGATTAATGCGTATCATATATTCAACGGTTAATTAGAGATAATTTGTCTCACATATAGGTATAGATTTGGATTAACATTAATTGAGAGAGACTTCTGAAAAATATTAGATTATTGATTTTCAATCTCCAGTACAGATAATCTATATATCTATATATAAACATAATACTAATGCCATTACCATTTTTGTTTTCCTGCCTATTTTCACTTGTTAAATCTGGTAAAGATATCTCTACTATTCATCTTATCATTCAATCTAAACCCTTTATTTTATATTTTCCTTTATTTAGATATTTGTTTAGTTTAATTAATTAAAATCAGTTGTCCATTCTACTAAAGATTATCTCTTTCTCCTTCCCGATTCTTTCATTCATCGAGATTATCTTTTTCAAAAAGGATGTATATCCTCTGATCTAGATATTCTTCTTTTTCAATTTCATGTTGAAATCTCGGCCAGTTTGAACCTCAATCTTCATTCTTCCTCCTATATAATTCAATCGCGACTTACTGTTTTTTAAAACCTAATTTTTTTAGTTAGGAATTGTGATTAAATTGAATATGTAATGACAAATTATATTTTCTCAAGAGATATGCTGACAAAAAAAAAAAAAAAAGCAATCTATTACTTCCAAGCAAATAAAAAAAAGTCAATGTGTTCCGTCATTTGTTTTAAAAGTTAAAATATTTATTGAAGTATTATGGTTTATATTGATTTTTTTCGTGGAAAAATTCGCCTGTATTAATTTATGTTTTTAGATTTCCAACATCACGTCTTATTAATATTTTTATTTATACTACAGATTTGTCAATAGTTGATCACCTTATATATTCAAAACATCATATATATATATATATGTTATTTTCGTATTCGATAGATCTTATATTTGATGGTCGTTATGAAATTTTGATTCATGTTGCTTTTCAAATATGTATAGTTTTCAAAAGACTATTTCTGAGAGGAGATTTCTTCATTATTTACTAATGCATGTCATCTGTGATTAATAAACTTTCAAATTAGTTTAGTTTCTTTATTAAAGGTTGATGATTTCATAAACTAAAAATGGTTTACATAATGATATATAGTGGTGATATTTTTTTGGTCTCATATAATGATAGTTAGGTTTAAGATTTTTCTAAATTAAATTATAATATGTGTCTTTTGTTTGGTTTATCAAATCTAATGTTCTAAAAAATGGGATAAGTCATTGAACCAGAAAAGAAGATAGGTTAAGGGTCGGAGAGGTTGAATTGAGTCAAATCAAGTCAAATTGATTTTAATTTAATAATTGAAAAAATTAATTTTTACCTAAAATAATGTGGAAAAGAATATTTTATTTTGTGTTTTATGCACGCTATATGTATTTCAAATATACGTGGCGTGCATCTGTACATGCGCACACGGTGGTGGAGGTTTCATGACAAAACATCTTGGAGGTCTTGGAAAGGGGCTCTTAATTTTATAATCTTTTCATTTTTACTGTTTTGTAACCTATTTTGGCAATTTCAAGCGTCTTTTTATTATTTTTTAGACCGATTTTTGAATAAATAGTTTTTGTAGTAAATCAAACTAATTTTTTGGCCAATTCCTGATCTTTCCAATTAAAGCGGACATGACGGTTCAATTCTTTAAACACTGATTAAATTATATTAATATATTAATGTATTAATCTGTAGAAGGTGTTTAATGAGAAAAATTACATATCACTAATACATATTAGAAAAGTTAAAAAAAAAATCAAACGGGTAAATAGATCACGTGCACATTTTGTAGAAAAAGTTGGTGTTAACTCTTAGACAATTTTATACAGATATTTCGTGGGTTACAAATTAAAAATATCTGAAAATTATGATATGTGTTAAAGAAAGCCAAACAATTAATTCTACTAGAAATATATTTATTATCCTTTATCATTTATTTAAACTATGTTTATCGGATGTAATTTGTACTATTTGCTTTGTTAAGTTAATATGTTTATATTTGTTCCTTTAGCGAGTTATTATATTCAGTTAAATTGTACTTTTTATGATTTTGTGTTAAACATTAGTACTACATTCACATGAGATATATTATTTGATATTGTTTACCTATGCAACGCACGGGTGGAATTACTAGTTAATCATGAGAACGGTGGTGGATTCGGGAATTCTAGCACTTTTCTGATTTTATTATTTTTAGGATTTATAAATAATATTAACTCTTTATTTTCTTAGATTGTTTTTAATTTTCTCAAAATTATTTCTAAAACTTTATTGTGTGTTTTCATTTATTTAAAGCCGAGATCAACTAAGATGAGTTTAGTAGATTCAATCCTCGTGAGGTCGGCACTCTATATTTATTATTGTATTATTTATTAACAATCTGTCCACTTGTGGGATAAAATTGACGACGTTTTTTACAAATATGGGTTATCCCAAGGAAATAGTGATTGCAACCGGAAGGAATATTGGCCTTAATTTTTACTTTTTAATTTTTTTCTCATTTATTTTACATTATTTATTAATGTTTTAAATATTTTCGTATTAAATGGGTAATCATCAAGTCTGCGCAGAACACCCTTGGTTCATCTTACTCTACAGATTTGCGAATTAAGAAATTCTATTGGGAATTAATGTAAATTCCCCGATTATGCCCGCATGACCGTTGTTTAAGGAATTTAATGAGACAAAGAAAAATAAAAGAACGAAGACAAATTTACGGACTATTAAAGCTTTTCACTATATGATTCAAGTCGCTACAATCATATAGAATTTTACTCACTAACCCACAACCCCCAAGTATTACAAGAAAAATGCCCAAGCTTTACAACACCTAATTTTCTACTCTTTGAACAAACCTCAAAGAGTTACAAGAAAAACTCACAAGATGCTAAGCTTGCCAATTTTTCTCTCAAAGACTCAAGTCACTCTTGTACATAAAAGAAGAAGAAAACACCTCTATTTATAGGTTTTGTTTACTTGAAAGACAAGAAAATTTCTTGTAGGATTTTTATTCCTTTTCCTCCAAGAACTCTTCTTTTTTTTTCTTTTCCTTTTCCTTTTCAACTTTGAATTATTTTTGACAACGTACCCAACAATTTCTGCTTCATTTGACTTAGAGTTTTGTATTCAATTGTTGATCGAAACTTTATGAGCTAACTTGATAAAGACTTTGTGCTCAAAATAGTTTTGCTGATTGAAAATTAAAATTTTTTGCTTTGAAAAAATAATAATAATTTGGGAGTGTTATATATGGTTTGACGTATCATGACACAGAATCAATAATGTTATTTGTTTTTTGATGAGAGATCATCTTAAAATTTTAAAGACTACTAAGAATAATAACATATATGGTAAAAGCAGTAAAATGATATTTCGAGATGATATATTTGTTAATTTGATACGCAAAAAAGCATTGTGCATAGATCTTTCTAAATAAGATAAAGATTTGAATGAATGCATAGTTAGATATGGGAAGAATTAATTTTTTTTTTTTAAATTAAAACTTGCCATTTCGGGTTTTCCCAACCTTTCAAGGAACGTCATGGTAGGTCAGTCGTGCCATGGATTAACTATATCTGTTCGAACAATACACTGCACTAGGAACGATTGTGATTTTTTAAGATCACGGTCACGGGCGTCCTCCTCCCATAAATAATAAATTCATAATAGATAGAATATGATTGTGATTTTTTATTATTGATTTTTTTAAGCAAATGCCAGTAGAGTGGCTTTTTTTTTTTGAAATAAAAGGCTTAATTTTCATTATATGGTGAACTGTCTGTCATATCAACTCTTGGCATATAATTTTCATTATATGCCAATAGAGCGGCCATTGTATTCATAAGAAAATAATACAACTTAGGAGGGGGATTAGACCTGACCTCTAACGAAGGAAAGCGTAAAAAAAGACAAACAAAAAAGATTAAGAAGTTTATCTTCATCCCCTCTTCTTCCTCCTATTGATTACTCATTTATCGATCTTATATTAGTCTTATTTTTAGCTAAACATTCACAAACATAACAGAAAACATAAGGACTTGTGGGGCACTCATAATATCATATAGAAATGCTATTAGGCACACCCTGTCCAGTCGCACCAGGTACAGAAAATGGCTTTAAAAGATTATATGGAACCACACCAGCACCAACCCTGTGCTTTAGATTTTCATCTGCATTTCTAGCATCAATAATTCCTTCAATCTCCTTCAATTTCTCAGTGCACTGTGTAAATGCAGCAATTATGAACTTATCTTCTTTCCAATATGGTTGGATTTTCTCCCCGAGATACTCCTCCTCCGGCGAATGGCTCGATAGAACATTTAAAACAGTCATAACAATAGTTGTTTGAACATTTAAATTAGTCTTTCTTGGTACTTCTAATGAACATTATCATTTAACTTGTATGTTGTCACATGCAAATTGATGAGTTGATTAAAACGGTTCGATTTGGATTAAAACCAAATCATTGACAGGGCCTCCACATGTACCTGAACCAATAGTTTTAGGATTGCGGTTTCAATTTAGGAACACGGTTTGATAGTTTAGATTTACAGCCCTAGATTGTATCATGGATTCAAGTTTACTAGGATTCCAATTATTTTATCTTGAAATATTTCAAGCATATGTCAGCCTATGATAATTGGCCTTAAAACATAAATTTTGTTCGATAAATACACATTGCCTATGTTTGTGATTTTTGGTGGCGTTGGCCACCGATCCAGCTAATGAAACAGATTTTAGATCTTGACCCTAGTCAAAAGCCGCCAACGCACACGTTTTCTTTATCAAAGAAAAAGGAAACATTTTAGTTATTAATACAATATTTAATGATGGATTTTTAGTAAAATTGACTTTTTGTTTCCCTGTAGAAATCAACAAAAACTTAGAAGAAAAACAAATAACTCCATTTTACATGGGCCACAAGTGAAAAGCGCTGCTTTTGATTGGAAATCGAGTTTTAAACTTAGAGTCTGATCTGTTACGGTACAAAACATCTGCCGACCACACGTTTTGTTCATCAAAGAAAAAGAAAGCTTTTTAATTACTAGTCACTACCCTACGTTGTATGGGAGTACCAAATTAACATATATCTAAATACCAAACGAACATAAATCTAAGGAAACTAAAATGAAAAGGAAATAAAATTTCACATCGCATCAATCAAAAAAAGCCTTCAATATCTGCTATTGACAAAATAAATTATATTGATTAGTAAAATATCACCAAAATTGAGGCGGTACCGTCAGCCACATAAGAGTCATTACAATATTAAATTGATGAATTTCTAGTTAATTATGTCAAATTTCATTGAACTTTTTAAAAGTGATCCCATGTAATACTGTACTTTAAAACTTCACTTCAAATGCTATTGAACTTTTCGAAACATTGTCTACAACGCCACTATACTTTAAAACGTACTTTCACTTGTCATAAAACTTATAAAAACTTACCCCATTAGTCACTCAATTTGTACTCAAATTAAAAAATAGTAGTAATTCAAAAATGTAGCAAACGGATTTTTATTTTTATTTTTACTTTTTACCCCCATTAGCCACTCAATTAGTACTCAAATTAAAAAATAGTAATTCAAAAATGTAGAAAACGGATTTTATTATATAAAAGTTTCCATTATTAGTATATGATACAATCAAGTAATAAGTTTTCAATTAAAAAATAGTTGATTTAAACAAGTTTAATTACAAACTAAGTAATATTTTTATAAGTTCAATGGTAAGTCGGATAATTTTTAAAGTACAATGGCGAGTGAGTTAACTTTTGAAAAGTGTAGTGACATTTGAGATAAGTTTTTGATTATAGTGGTATACGAGATCACTTTTGAACACTTCAATGGCATTTGAGATAATTAACTCGATGGATTTCTAGTAAAAATAACTTTTTTTTCCATATAGAAATTAACAAAAAGAACGAAGAAAACCAAGTAACTCCATTCTATGCACATGGGCCACAAGTGAGTTGGCTGCTTTTTATTGGAAGTGGGGCTCCAAGATCAAAGCTCGATCTGTTACACTAGAAAACATTTGTTGACCACACGTTTTGTTCATCAAAGAAGAAGGAAACATTTTAATTGTTATAGTGTTGAAGGATGAATTTCTGGTAAAATTGTGTTTGTTTCCCGATAGAAATTAACAAAATGAAAGAAGATAAACAAATAACTCCATTAATACATAGGCCAACCACCCTTATCGCCTTAGCTTGGATGATTTTGCGTTTAATCTTCTCCACACCATAGGCGGAAAATTATATTATCGATGACCTTGTTTTTCGACTTTTAATTGAGTTCTATTCACCATTAGCTAGTTAAAATATCTAGGAACATTCACATATTGCAGTGTCAGGACTGATTAAATTGCCAAAAATGTATGTCTAAAGCAGGGCTAGATCGAGTTATCGGTATGAGTTTATCCCACACTCGTGTTAGCAGGGCAATTAGAAGATATTTGATGCACAGGCTTTTAAAATCAACAAACTTAGCCCCAAACTTTTGTTATAATTTTACTTACAGTTTTCGTAAGAAAAACTCTTCATGTATAGAAAAAATTACATGATACTTACACACAACACATTTGGCATGATCTTATTTTTTCACATATTAGTTTTTGTACCTGTGCGTTGTACGGCCAAGTTTTACTAAAAAAGTAAAAAATTACAATGACGTTAAACATTTAAAAATAACAATAGATATAATTGGCCTATGTCAGCCTATGACGTTAAGCATATGTCAGCCTATGATAATTGGCCTTAAAACATAAATTTTGTTCGAGAAATACACATTGCCTATGTTTGTGATTTTTGGTGGCGTTGGCCACCGATCCAGCTAATGAAACAGATTTTAGATCTTGACCCTAGTCAAAAGCCGCCAACGCACACGTTTTATTTATCAAAGAAAAAGGAAACATTTTAGTTATTAATACAATATTTAATGATGGATTTTTAGTAAAATTGACTTTTTGTTTCCCCGTAGAAATCAACAAAAACTTAGAAGAAAAACAAATAACTCCATTTTACATGGGCCACAAGTGAAAAGCGCTGCTTTTGATTGGAAATCGAGTTTTAAACTCAGAGTCTGATATGTTACGGTACAAAACATCTGCCGACCACACGTTTTGTTCATCAAAGAAAAAGAAAGCTTTTTAATTACTAAAAAAAAGGTTGAACCCCAACCCTGAGGGCCCCCACCGACCCTGCCCTGGACCTTTGGTGGAGGATGTAAATCGCAAGATGTGCCTCCAAAGAGCCAGGGTGGAGAGCAATGGCAAGGCCAGGGCTGTTAACCCATTGGTAGCTCCCGCTTTTTAATTACTAGTCACTACCCTACGTTGTATGGGAATACCAAATTAACATATATCTAAATACCAAACGAACATAAATCTAAGGAAACTAAAATAAAAAGGAAATAAAATTTCACATCGCATCAATCAAAAAAAGCCTTCAATATCTGCTATTGACAAAATAAATTATATTGATTAGTAAAATATCACCAAAATTGAGGCGGTACCATCAGCCACATAAGAGAAATTACAATATTAAATTGATGAATTTCTAGTTAATTATGTCAAATTTCATTGAACTTTTTAAAAGTGATCCCATGTAATACTGTACTTTAAAACTTCACTTCAAATGCTATTGAACTTTTTGAAACATTGTCTACAACGCCACTATACTTTAAAACGTACTTTCACTTGTCATAAAACTTATAAAAACTTACCCATTAGTCACTCAATTTGTACTGAAATTAAAAAATAGTAGTAATTCAAAAATGTAGCAAATGGATTTTTATTTTTATTTTTACTTTTTACCCCCATTAGCCACTCAATTAGTACTCAAATTAAAAAATAGTAATTTAAAAATGTAGAAAACAGATTTTATTATATAAAAGTTTCCATTATTAGTATATGATACAATCAATTAATAAGTTTTCAATTAAAAAAATAGTTGATTTAAACAAGTTTAATTACAAACTAAGTAATATTTTGATAAGTTCAATGGTAAGCCGGATAATTTTTAAAGTACAACGGCGAGTGAGTTAACTTTTGAAAAGTGTAGTGACATTTGAGATAAGTTTTTGACTATAGTGGTATACGAGATCACTTTTGAACACTTCAATGGCATTTGAGATAATTAACTCGATGGATTTTTAGTAAAACTAACTTTTTTTTTTCCATATAGAAATTAACAAAAAGAACGAAGAAAACCAAATAACTCCATTATATGCACATGGGCCACAAGTGAGTTGGCTGCTTTTTATTGGAAGTGGGGCTCCAAGATCAAAGCTCGATCTGTTACACTAGAAAACATTTGTTGACCACACGTTTTGTTCATCAAAGAAGAAGGAAACATTTTAATTGTTATAGTGTTGAAGGATGAATTTCTGGTAAAATTGTCATTTGTTTCCCGATAGAAATTAACAAAATGAAAGAAGATAAACAAATAACTCCATTAACACATAGGTCAACCACCCTTATCGCCTTAGCTTGGATGATTTTGCGTTTAATCTTCTCCACACCATAGGCGGAAAATTATATTATCGATGACCTTGTTTTTCGACTTTTAATTGAGTTCTATTCACCATTAGCTAGTTAAAATATCTAGGAACATTCACATATTGCAGTGTCAGGACTGATTAAATTGCCAAAAATGTATGTCTAAAGCAGGGCTAGATCGAGTTGTCGGTATGAGTTTATCCCACACTCGTGTTAGCAGGGCAATTAGAAGATATTTGATGCACAGGCTTTTAAAATCAACAAACTTAGCCCCAAACTTTTGTTATAATTTTACTTACAGTTTTCATAAGAAAAACTCTTCATGTATAGAAAAAAATTACATGATACTTACACACAACACATTTGGCATGATCTTATTTTTTCACATATTAGTTTTTGTACCTGTGCGTTGTACGGCCAAATTTTACTAAAAAAGTAAAAAATTACAATGATGTTAAACATTTAAAAATAAACATTTAAAAATAACAACAGATATAGCAGCAATTTATTTTAATAACAAAGATAAAAGTAGTGACTTATCTTTCAGACGTGATTATTCCACATGGATCACTGCAAACTCCAAGCAAGATCATAGATTGATTTTTTTTTTTTTAAACAGAAAACAAATGCTTCATGAAAATAATCAACGTCCAAATACAAAGAAATAAAGCGATGAATACTATAAAACCAAAAATGGTCAGACCTAGAAGAAAGCGCAACAACGAACGCTCATTCGACACGCTTGTGCCTCAGCCTCCTCTACTGAACATTGCCGCGCCCACATAACTACAAAAGCACCAGCTGCTGACTGATTCTCCATTATAACACCTCCCAAAGCAACTGTATCCACCCCATAGCCGCGTCGGTTGCCAAGCAAACCCCATTTTCCACCTGACCACCCAACTACACCACATGAGCTTGGTTCTCTCCAGCTGTCTGTTCCCGCCTACGTACCCCCTTCCGATCTCCTCCATTTTCTCCCCGATAGGCAGCAAGATACGTTAAGGTTTGAGCACATAGCTCCGAAGGTTCTGCCCAGTCTCCCCTAAAAATGGCTGTGTTCCTAGTCTGCCAGGCGGCCCAAAGCAATGTACACCCTCGATCATTCCATGATGTCTTGATGGTCCAGGTTCAAAAAGGCCACCTCTAAGTTCAGTGAATCATGATGAATCGATGTCCGTACATCATTCCAGCAATCACCTTGTCTCTACCTATTGAATTTATTGTGGTCCTTTTTCTCAATCTGGTCAGTTGAAAGGTTTTCTTTTCTTTTATTTTTTCCCCTTCCTTTTCTACCGGTGAATAAAACATTTCACAAAGTTAGTAAACACCTACAAGAAAGTAAAGAAAAATAAGTTAAAAAATAGGTAAATAAAATAGAGACATCATATGCAAGAAAATAGTTAGGTAAAAAAAGAAGAAGATAATACGTAACGGGAATAGAAAAATATATAATATCCAAAACAACCACACAAAGAAAATCATACCAACAACCAAATGATGTAGATAAGTCTTCATGCATGCGTATTTGGCAGAGCCAATGTACTGAATAAAGACGGCAAACTGCAAGAAATATGAAGGTGATAGTTAAAGCAAATAAATAAAATGATTTGGAAAAGGAAGAGAAAGACAATATTAATATTACTTACCATATTAGAATATTTAAAAGTTAAGGTAAAATTCTGAAAACCATTTTATGCACCACATACACCACATATAAAGTTGTATTGGTTGAACTTTCTTGATGGTCATAGATCATAATCTTGAGTCTCCTACGATTAGTCACTCTTGAGACACCCACATAAAACTGACCATAGGTAAAGACATCTTTTTTAAAGAAAATATCAACATTCGACAAAGATTGCCCCAGACTTTTACTAATAGTCATTGCATATGAAATCATAATGGGAAATTGCCTCCTCTAAAATGTAAATGGCAGTTTCATATCAAATAGAGTCAATGACATTTTAGGGATAAGGACTCTATATCCTCTATCCATCCCTGGTAAAATTTCTGCCTCTAAAACATGATCTCCCAATCTCGTAACTATTAGCCTGGTACCGTTACATAGTCTGGATGAATGATCAATATTTCTTATTAGCATAACAGATACATCAACTTTTAATTTCAATTCATGATTTGGAAGACCGGAACATTTGATACCATTTAAGAATTCAAGAGTATGAAGATCTTGAAGCAAATCATGATCAGAATTAGATTTAGATGTTGAATTTGAACTCAAATAAGTCCTTAATTCAGATGGCATCTTGGAGACCATGTAATCATTTACCATGTCAACAACATCCAATGTAGGTGCAAGAACAACTCTTCCCTAAAAGCAAGAAGACCGATCTGTAGCTGAAACAAATTCAGGAGATGTGGTGTTGACAATAGATGAAACTGGATCATTTGAATTGAGAATCAATAGATCACCTGGTATTTGGATGGTTGCATAGCCATCATTGTCTCCGCCAAAATTTTTTTTGATCAAAATTTTATTATATTGATGTTTAGTTCGAGTGGGAAGAAGAATAACTGAAATGAATGCAAATATCGTTGTTCATTTATTTATGTACTTATTTTCTATATATGACAAATGAAAAATTGATTGATAAATTCAAAAAGTTATTTTGAAAATTATCTTTAAATTATAAATACTGAGAAATAGTAAAATGCGGATATGTAAGCTATTTAAATAATTATTTTTAATTATAAATAATGAAAAATTACAACCAGAATAAAACTCTCTGAAAAATTGATTGATATATTCGGAAAGTAATTTTGATATTTATTTTTAAATTGTAAATAATGAGAAATAGTCAGAATAAATTATAAAATGCTAGTATATTTAAGTTAGTTATAAGTAATAAGAAATTACAATAGAATAAAACTCCTAATTCTTGAAAGGATTTGTTACTTATCTAAAATCTTAATAAGATATAAAGTCCAGTAATATAAAACCCTTAATTATTCAAAGGGATTCTTAATTATCTAAACTCTTAATGACAGATAGAGTCTAGAAAATATAGAGTTCTAATTTCTTATTTATTCTTACTTAGCTAAACGGTTAATAAAATATAAATCCAGGAAATTGCCTTCAAATAGTGGATACCTAGTGCACAAGATAACCGAAAAATTGATTAATAAATCCGGAAAGTTATTTTGATAATTATCTTTAAATTATAAATAGTGAGAAATAGAATAATAATAAATTATAAAATGCAGATATTTAAGCTATTTAAGTAATTATTTTTAATTATAAATAATGAAAAATTACAACCAGACTAAAACTCATTGTAAAATAAGATATAAATTCGAGTAATACAAAACTCTTATTATTGAAAGGGATTCTTTATTATCTAAA
This sequence comes from Nyctanthes arbor-tristis, assembly GCA_963692815.1. Lineage (NCBI taxonomy): Eukaryota > Viridiplantae > Streptophyta > Magnoliopsida > Lamiales > Oleaceae > Nyctanthes > Nyctanthes arbor-tristis. Next base: position 3,216 of record CAVNYN010272719.1, on the reverse strand, counting down.
TTCTTAATGAGATATAGTCCAGAAAATATAGAGTTCTGATTTTTTAATTATTCTTAATTATCTAAACTGCTAATAAGAAATAAATTCAAGTAATATAAAACTGTTATTATTGAAAGGGATTTTTAATTATCCAAACAATGGATAATAAAACAAATAGAGAAAATAAGTCTGAAATAGATTCTTTGTTATCCAAATTAGTGAAAGTAGAGAAGAAACAAAATATGTAAAAAAAAATTTATATAATGCCAACAATAGGCGGGAAATTACAACGATAGAAAACTTCTCTTAATATTAATATATATATTATTATTATTATAAAATAATAATAATGCAATAATACAATTTCCTCTTTTGAATATGAGAAAATTGTATTCACACAGCACTACCATTTTCTTCTAATTGCACTTACCTAACTTGCCTCGTTTTTGCAATTATGTCCATAATTCTTTTCATCATTTTTATCAATAACCTTCTATTATAATTAAAATATATATAGACCCTAATGATGAAAAAACGAAATAATATTTTACAAACAGAAAAGAGTTTATTTTCTCTATTTTTAAATTAAATTTAATTTGATAATACTTTAATAAAGTGTTTGGATTGAAAAGTTTTTCTTTTTTTTCCTTGAAAAATATCTCGACTCGAAAATCCAAGTACACATATTAATTATATTGAAAAGTTGATTGTAAGAATTCAGCAATTATTTAAGGACATAAATGAGATATTGAATAAATATTTAGAGTCTTTCAATATTCTATGTGGATCCTACAAAAACGTTCTCCTCCCATTTTTCATATAGATTGCAAAAAACTTAAATAACATTGTTGAAAATATACAATTTAAGAATATATTTCTTAGTATACCATTTGATTTATTTAATATTTCACTTTATTTTTCTTTGTTGTTGATTACCATATATATACACCATAAATAAGACTAATTAGAAAATTAAAATTTATTAACTAAGGAAAGGTAAATATAATTTGGAACGAATTAAAAGGAAATAAAGAAATATTTTTTGTGCGACGAAGGGAGAAATAATAATTAATTAAGGCGCAGTGACTTTATAGTAAAATGTAAATTTTGAGCCTCAAGCTATGACTTTATGAATCAATTTAAAATAACAACAATAACAAAAAAAAAAAAACCGACCTGGAGGAGGACTAGCTGTTTTTGGGAGAGATATCTTAAAATATTCCTGAATGAATTATTAACTTGCGACGTAGCATGAAAACATTTTCTTTGGTACTGGAGCACCGATCAATATTATTGACGCAACTGGTTAGCTTTCAAAAGAATTCAGACCAATAATAGAATCAAAGGTAGTCATTCACATGGACTCTTGGATAATAAGAGTAGGAAATTAGGGATAAAAAAAGGCGCAAAAATGAGGAACCTCTTCGCTAAAGATCAAGGTTATTCGAAATTATTAATTTATCTATGTTTTATTATACTGTCGATATTAATATGAGGATTGCAGAGTGGGCATGCATTGTATTTTACCCGAGAATGTCCCAGAAGCAACCAAGAGGGATTAAAAAAGATCTATTGGGACTCGTATTTCTCGAATTTTATCATAAAATAATTGGATTCCTAAAAATAGCCTCTTATGATTAAACTAAAATTTCATGCTTTCGGGTGAGGGTCTATTGATTCTTAATAATTGCCACCAATCGCGAGTTGTGTAGATTTTTCCAATATTATTATTGATTTGTTTATTTACTAGGCGCTGGACATTATTTTTAGAGAGATATGGAAAAATGATATAAATAAGTAGCATGCAAATGTGACGTAATTTCATAGAATGATAATTACATAGATACTTTTTCATCGAAATTGTGCCAAATCTACAATATCATTTATTCATGTCACAATTTCACACTCCTCTGAAGTTTTTGTATTTGTACCACGTTTACTGTGCGCTGCTTGATTTGTACTCTCAAACAAATTGAAGACCTTTCATTATTCATTTTGACTGTGCAATAGCAATTATGTTATAAATTTAACATAATTACTCGTTCTAAATGTTTTCTCTTCAACACATTGGCTATTTCGATTAGCTAGGGTTGTCAAAAAGGCTCGTAAGCTGAATGCTCGGTGAGTCGGTTCGAGGCTCACCAAGCTCTGCTCTGCTTGTATTCATAGGGAGGCGAGACCAAGCATGAATACGGGCTGCAAAGGGCTAGCCAGCTCGGCTCCCCGAGCACAAACAGGCTTTGGGCGAGCAGCTCGTCAAAATGACGAGCTTACAAACTATTCGTGAGCCGGCTCGTAAAAAATGTCAGCCCGAGCCTGGGTACAAATAAATTCTCATCTCGGCGAGCCAAGTGCAAACACAGCCCAATGAGCTGAGCTTGCAGAGCCGTTTTGCCGTCTCTAATCTCGACTCTCCAATTTCAAGGCTTGAATTTTATATCATAAAGTAATTGGACACATAATAGTGTATTGATTATTGAACCTAAATTTCAAGGCTTTCATTATTACTTTCCACTGCAAATATAATAGTAGAATTATTAACTTGTAAGTTTTTCTATTTATCATAAAATAATTGGATACTTAATAATATCCTATTCATGATTGAACCAAAATTCCAAGTATTTAATTATTATTCTGATTGTGCCAGTGCAATAATTTTATAACTATATTAAATTAATCGTTTGAAAAGGTTTTCGATATGTTTAACAATTTTTTTAAAATAAATGTGAATGATTATGATCATCACTAATTCAGATCATCTATGACATAACGAATCGCAGAGGTCCGGGGTTCATCCTTCCAAGTGATGCACAAATTAAACAAACCCTTCTCAAAAGCCAAACCATACCAATATACAGTGTGCGGCCCTATTTGCATTCCTCGAAACAAACTCACACATCTGGTCTAGCAGTGGAGTGATGACCCATCAGAAAAAAGTCCAGTACTCTAAGAGTATTAAGCTCGGTACTCCTGACTAATCAAAGATCTGCATATGAATTCAAGGGGCACAACTTGTTATTTATTTTAGGCCCTGAATCTCACATGTGAGCCCTTGATTGGTCAAGAGTACCGAATACTCAATCCTCTCGGAGTACTGGACTTTTTTCATGTTCCATCGATCAACTTAACAATGTTACAGACAATGATCCCAACTGCAAAGAAACCAAAATCTTCCTTCACGGGGGCATCCATTTTCCTTTTTAACCTTCCTTAAGTTGGTTTAATCCATTTCCCCGA
>CAVNYN010272718.1:0-21595 GCA_963692815.1 Nyctanthes arbor-tristis | reverse complement strand
ATCTGCTTTTTCATTCATTTTTCAACCCATGTAGTTTACTACATTACTATGTAATTTATTACATATTACATTATCTCATCGTTCATGATATATTGTTGATACATTGTGTTATTCTTTTTCTGACCATGTAATTTACTACATTACCATATAATTCATTACACAATATACATTACCGTGTAACTTATTACACATTACAATGTGTCACAGTTTATGATATATTGTTGATGCATTGTATAATTCTTTTTTCGACCCATATAATTTTTTCCAACCCATATAATTTACTACATTATCATGTAATTCATTACACAATGTACATTACAGTGTAATTTATTACACATTACAATGTATCATAGTTTATGATACATTGTTGATAGATTGTGTCATTCTTTTTTCCACCCATGTAATTTACTATATTACCATTTAATTTAATCCACATACTAAAAATAAAACTTCTACGTTAATTAAAATTCCCTCATTCTCTTTCCTCTCTAATTATCGTCAGTTACAACCGTCTCCTTTTATCTTCTCAAACACCACGTCGACTTCAACATCAAGAGCAGAATCGAATGAGGAAAAGCTTCTATTCTTCGAATTATTATATATAATCTGCTTTTTCATTCTTTTTTCGACCCATATAATTCACTACATTACTATGTAATTTATTACACAATGTATATTACCTTGTAATTTATTACATATTACATTGCATCATCGTTTATGATATATTGTTGATACATTGTGTCATTGTGTAATTTCCTATATTACATATTACTTTACCAAGCACTTATACAAATAAACTAAGAAATTTCCGACACCATTACCAACCTTACTAAGCTTGGGAGCTTCTCAATTCACGCCGCAGAATCCAAAGGAGGAAGAATAAGGGGAGAGACGAAACCTTCAAATTAGGGATTATTATACATAAGTGGGCGGTTACAAGGATAGAGACAATAATAATAATAAATGGCGTTGAAGTCGACGCTGTGCGATACTGTTCCCTCCGATTGTTTGTATGAAATTATTAGAAGTTTTTCCTCCTTTGATTATGCTCGTGGTGTCGAAGTCGACGTGGTATTTGAGGAGATGGGAAGGACGATTGTAACTGATGATAATTTGAGATAAAAGAGAATGTGGGAGTTTTAATTAAAGTATGAGTTTTATTTTTAGTATTTGCATTGATTATTATTATTTTTTTTTTTTGGTAATTTGTTTAATGTTTTCCCTTTTTTTAATTTTTTCCAAAATATTATTAATATAAGTATTTTTGCAATTTATTTTCAATAACTACCATGAAGACCAAAATAGTTACAATTGAGAGTATTTATCCCATTTGTTACAAATGTTACTACTTATATGTAAAGTTCCCTTTGCTCTTTGTGAAAAATGATGGGTCATGCTCTTTGAACAAAAAAGTTACACAAAATTTTAAATAAAATTGACACGTATGATCATATTTTTTAACATATAAAATCATATTTACATCAATGATAATTATATGGGACACATGTGTATATTGTCGCAATTTTGGTCTCTTTTTTTTTTCTAAATAGAATTATTCAAAAATGATTGACAAAAAAAGTTTTAACTCTATTTTTCAACACATTACGTAACTTTTAAATCAATAATAATTATATGGGTCACATCTCTTATTGTATACATTCTTTTTTTACAAGTATATCATATTTCTTGTAATATACAAACTCTAAACCTATAGATTCACACATTATTTTCACGTCATTAGATTTTTTTTATATTGGAATTGCATTTTTTTAACTGTTTCCCACTTCTCCCACCAAGATTCCTATTCTTGGCATTTTCTTTTGTGCGAAATATTTTCTACTTTCTAGTCACGGGACAACTTTTCTTTTGTTTTTCAAAAATAAGAAAACATTTTCTTATAAGGCGGTTAAGTTTTTAATTTTAGAGAAGATTGTGCCATTTCCAATACCAATTCTTCTTCATTGAGGTTCATGCGTCGTAGAGGCATATAAATGATTTTTCCACACCTTTAGTCAAACATCGAACTTCCCTCCCCTACGACCCCATACGTATAACTTATTTTTTTGAGCAATCCAATTGACTATGTTATATGTTCTTTTACGTCAAGTTCCATCTTTGCAATCGAATATATGTTAACAAAATCTGCAGCGTGGGTAAGGAAACAACATGAAAACAAAAATGGGTAGAATAAGAAACAAATAACTGAGTCATGTGTTAGACACAGTGTTATTAAAAACAGATTCTTCCTTAATGTAATAGACGTCTATTTCCCAGGATACAAGGACTGAAACATGGAGGTACAATACTAGAATAATGCTTCAAAGTCCTTACCTAGGCGTATTATAACATCTCAATTTTCATGGATCAAAAGTCAACGGTGGAATAGTCAAGTCAAGGCTAAAATTAAATTATTTGGATCAAAATTAAAGTTATCAAATGGTTAAAGTAAAAGAATTAAGGTTGAGGGACTTATGGGTAAATAAAACTTCAAGGACCCACTTAAATCACTCACCAAAGTTGAGGGTCTTTATGTGTAAATTGCCATATATTTATGTTTTGTCTTGCAATTGGAATGAAGAACAGAAGCAGACGCGAATTTCGTCAAAAAGAAGAGAAAATGGAAAAAGAAAAGAAAAAGGAAAAAGGGAAAGGAGAAGAGAAGAAAGTGAGGAAGTCGCACATTGATGGTGATAATTGGGTTTTGGTTCCTTGGACAATTTATGTAAGTAAGCCAAGAGATTGTTTATTTTTGGGTTTATGTATTTTCTATTAGATGTTAAATTTATAGTTTATTCCTATGATTTGAGACTACATAATTGATGTTTATGTTGAAATAATTATGAGTTTTAATCTTAAACTCCTATTATATATTGTGGGTTGATTTTCATAAACCCTAAAAATTGAGAAATTTGAGTTTTTGCTATAGGGTGTCTTGTGATGAATTTTAAGAGGGAAAATGATAAATTTGTTGATATAGGTTAGATGTATTTGAAAATTTGAATGAAGTGTTATGTATGAATTTAGTAAAAGGACATTAGGCAAGGAATTATTTTGTATGAAGTTTCTGCCCTTCCAATTTTAGAAGGTCATAACTGATTATATAAGTGAAATTTTAATAAGGTATAAGTTGGAAAATGATCTTCTATGAGTCTTCTATCATCCAAAATTTGAATGAAGCCATTTGGAGGTCAGTAGGGGTTTTTATGACATGTTTTGTGAAGAGTGACGGTGCAGACCCGAGAAAAGATTATGAGAGTGGAAAAAAATAATTTGGTGTTCTTAACTTAGTTTTCTTGAGCTCAATTTTATATATGATGGACTTATATAAGTGTTCTACCTTATGGGAAAATTTCATAAACATATGATACCATCCTTGAATATAACATGGATTTAAATGTGCATTGCCCAAATAAGAGAATTCAATTCTTGTTTGAGGAGTTAGATTGAGTTTTGATCCAATAAGTGGTGCACATAATTGATGGAAAAGTTTAGTTAAGAGTGTAAATGAAAGGCTAATAGGTTATTATTATGATAGCATAATCTTTAACAATTATTGAGCTTCTAATTTAGTATATATAGTGATAAAATGAATTGCCAAAACTAGAAGGAATTAGATGTAAGTGAAATTTCATATGAAACACGAAAGGAACTATGTTGCTACTTAGCCGGTGAGTGGACTCTTGCTCTTCTCTCTTTTTAAATGGAAATTTATTATGTTTCTATTTCGCATGAACTTGCAATGTTTTATGACGATCATGTATTTTCATGAAATTTCACAAAGATGATACTTTCTTCAGAAATGTGTATGTGGATATTTATGTAAAATGATGCCTCATGAACTGTAGAGAAATGTTTGATTTGAAAATGTGATTTATGAAATGATGTATCAAAACCCCCAAAGTTGTGTCCTATGTGATTATATGCCGCATACATGCGAAGGGGCCTATGGCTCAAGCTGAGCAAATGAACGTCGCCTAGACGAAGGGGCCTATGTGCTAGCTATGACTTAAGCTTTTTAATTGTGCCGCCTAGGGCGAAAGGTCATGAGGCACCTATGGCCCAAGCTGATGTCTACGCGCGTATGACTTAATATCATGATCATGGGATGTGGATACTCTTTGGGGAAGATTTTATGATGATCTTGAAATGCAATGATATCGATGATGTTCTCTAATTAATTATATGATGATTATGAAGTGAAATGATGTTCATAATATTTTCTATCATGTTATGATTCCATAAATGTTGATGTTACGCTAGATTTATGTTTAAAGTCATGAAATTCCTAAATGACTTGAGCATTTTATTCAAGACGTTGCAAAAGTTACCTTTCCACTTTCAAAAGCATGTTTATTTATAACTCACTGGGCTAGATTTTTGTTTTTAATGTGATTTTTCTTTCATGTGGCAATTGGAGTTTGGACAACACATCAGGATCGAGCCTGTTATTTCCAGAATTGAGCCACCATCTAATGAAATGAACTGTTATAAGGTTGCTGTTAGTATGATTTATAGATTTTGATGGGGTTAAGCTACTAGTATACATTGAGGATTATGAGTAAGCATAATTGGTTTAGTATAATTTTTCATATCTGAACTGGTGACGGTGGGAAATTATTACATTGTGAAGTGTATTTGGGTTGATGTTGACTATTATGCAGGTTGACTTTTGTAAATAATTAGAGGAGATGCTGTCGAAATTTTTCTAGGATCATTAGCATGTGCACGAGCCGTTACGGTAAATTCTGCCTTCTAGTTGGAATTTATCGTCAGTGCACCTCACACTTTTAGTAAATTAGAGGTACTGGGAATTGGACGTGTCAGGATCGATAATGCCTGAACAGTATCATGAAACAGAATGTTAAGGTAGGAAAATGTAGAGAATTTGTGTCTCGAATTCATATATTTCAAAAGGCCAAAACCTGGTCCTATATATAGGCAATGTAAGGCATGTTAATAGCCAAAAATAAATGTCAATTAATCAGAGTTAAATGACTAACTTAAATTCTATATGATAACAACAATTATCGGTTATAACTCTTCACATTACAATACATGGTTTAATTGTTATTCGAAACTTATTTTGGCAAAACTCAAGTCGGATTAAGCGCCCACTTTTGGTCCAGCATTCATGGATGCAGGTCGAGCTCGCACACAATTAAGTGGTCTTAAGTATATTCCTAATTCGTAGTTTGCACCCTTACGAGCATGCGCATAAGAGAGAGCCTCAGTTACACAATTTACACATTAAAAATATGTAAACATATTTAAACAAGTCATTGGAATACTCTCCTTTTAATGTAGGATAAAGTTCTTCCATTCACTTAATCCAACACTTAAATCCATTTTTTTTTTACAAACTTTGGGACTCAATTTCTCATTTACCCAAACATCATTTTTACCAAATAAATACATGATTTCGAAGCTCACAACAAGGAGAACACAAATCCGAATTCATAACTCAAAATTAGGAATCGGATAGCACTCAAAGTTATATTCAAAATGCCTATTTCTCCAACAATATACACCTTAAAAGCCTCAATTTAAATTTCCTAAGGTTGTAGCTTATATATAAGCTAGTTATCGTACGTGCGATATACGTGTTATGTTTCATCTTTAGTTTAAGTCTGCGTAGATTTCATTATGCTCTACTGTTTATAAAAACCAAAATAAAGTATTAAAATTATTTGCTTTGATTAAAAGATAAAACAAATGACATGAATAGTGTATCTTGATCAGCATCACAATCTTGGAGACATTGCCCCGTAACACAACACCTAACATTGACAATATAAAGATTTCCTAGAAAGTAGTATATGACAAAAAGTATTTTTTGCTTCTTATATTCTTGTCATTGTTTTGCTTATCTTTCTGTCGATGATGCTGTTAACTAACAGCCAATAGGCCAAGACCCCTGTGGTCTGATGGTATCTTAGTTAGATTCCTAAATCTTTGGTCAAGGGTTCAATTTCCCACCCCTACAATCCCCCTTGTAATCTCAAAAAAAAAAAAAACAAACAAACTAACAGCCAACAGGAAATGACTTTAGAATGATTCAACTCATTTTAGTTTCATTTAACTAGAAATGTTTGTTACGTAGTCTACTTCCATATACACTATATCTTCACTAGGATCATGATCACATGATGCTTGATCTTATTTTGAAAAAGTGATGCTTGATCTGATACTCCATCCTTGCAAAATGTGGCAACCAAAATCTTTCACATCAGCTTAGGGATTGAAAACTTCAGAATTTGAGTAATAAACAGGAACAAGGCGGAGAAGACAGGAACTTCTAACGACATCTCTTTGATAGCCTCAATTTCACAACGCTTGGGTAGAGAAAGTGAGACCATTGTATAAGTTAAGAGACCCACTCCAACTGACATGAGTTATTTAGGGTACAAGTACAAGAACAAAACTGTGCCGGCTTGGCTTAAAGTGGACAATATCATGTCAAAATGGAGAGGGTCGTTATACATGATATCAGAGCCAGAGCCCAACTAGAAGTGTGATCAACGAGGACATTGAGCCCCCTTAAGTGAGGTGATTGTGACAGCCTCAATTCCACATCGCTTGAGTAGAGAAAGTGAGACCAGTTTATTAGTTAAGAGACTCACTCTAACTGACATGAGGCCTTTTAGGTGGAAGTCTAAGAGCAAATATGTGCGAGCTAGGCCCAAAGCGGATATATCATATCAAAGTGGAGCTGGTCGTTACAATCTCTGTGCACAATTCAGGAAAATTGATATTTTTTCAGAAACCTAGATCAGTTGGCAGTGAAAGAAAGCTCAAACAATTTTGCAGCTCTAATTCAAAATTTTCGTCAACAAGAAGAACACATGCAAGATTTGGGATGTTAGGGGTTCAAATTTGGCGGAGAGAACAATGGATTATGAGAGAGAATTTTTTAGCACAATAAGGAATGCTGCCTGACTCATAGGCACGCTCTCCAAAATTTTGGCTCAAGCTTTTCTTGGCCGTGAAAATTAGGCTCGACCCGAGCTTTGGCTCCAGCCTTTTTCGAGCCGAGCCGGGCCTGCGGCTTTTTTTTTTAAAATTTTTTCCTACTTTAGTTTAATTTTTTGTTTTCCCTACCTAAGTTTGACACGCACCTTAACGGGCCGGCCCTGCTCGGGCTTCCCCCTAAGTTTGGGGCTCAACTCGGGCTCGGGCTCGTCTTAAACGAGCCACAAGCTGGCTCGGCTCGGGCTTTTTACTGGTTGGGCCACGGGCCGCCCAAGCCGGCCGGCTCGTTATGCATCCCTACTGACTCCCTCTCCAAAAAAAAAAAATGTCGTCGTTTACACCATTGCATTTTGACCTATACACACAATTATAACTTTTTTATTATTTTTGGGTTTACACCTAACATCCTCAACTTTCAAGTATTTATAGATCACATCCTCAACCTTTAATTTTTCTTCTGTGGTCCTTAACCTTTAATGAAATCCCTATTTTAGTCCCTCTTGACGGAAAAGGTCTAATTCGTCCGTTAAGTAGGGAGTATTTTTGGTAAAATATAAAAAAATAAATATTTTAAATTAAAAAATTAAAAAAAGGGAAAAATGGGAGGAGGGGGTCTGCCATTTCCAGTAGCCTCTTGGGAAGAGTCCCTCTGTGCTGCCAGAAATGGCAGTCCTCGGCTGCCATTTCCGACATTCTCCTGGATGAGTCCCTTCCCTTTATTTTTTTAATTAAAATATTTATTTTTTATATTTTACTAAAACTACCCCTGACTTAATGGACGAATTAGATGTTTTCTGTCAAGAGGGATTAAACTAGAGATTTCATTAAATGTTGAGGAACTACAGAAGGAAAATTAAATGCTGGGGATGTGATCTATAATTACTTGAAAGGTTTGGGACATTAGGCATAATTAACCTATGAAAAGCTGTTTCTAGTGACTTGTGGAAATTCTTTACTCTAATTAAAAACATGTTTTGATAGAGTATTGCATTTCTTCTTCTTGTTTTTCCCTCTTTTTTACCAGTAAATGTGAAATATATTGATCAAAAATTGAACAAGTACTCTGTGAACACCTAGGATAGCATCACAAATGACAACAAAATATCAAGTAAATTAACACTAGGGTGTGTCTGATTGTCAAAAGTTTTTCATAGAAAATGGTTTTTTAATCTAAATTCCTACTTTGGTATTTGATTGACATTTTTTATTAAAAGTATTTTCCATCATTTGGTCATATGACCATATTTTCTTTGAAAACAAGAATAATATTTTTTTATGGGGTGTAGGTTTTTTGTTTTCTAAATATTTTATACTTTGTCTCATGAATTTCAATCAACATGTTGTAATTTATTTTCTTATAAAATTCAATTACCATTAATTCAATTTACAAAAAAAATATTTTCTTTCTAAGTAAATTACATACTTATAATCAAACGTCCTTTATAGATATTAAATTTCTTATATTACAATAATCTTTGCAAAGTTATTCACAATTGATCCTTAATCACCACCATTTCCACCCAATTCCAATTTTCAACATCAATTTGCAATTTTTTTTAAGTATAATTACAATATGTATGTTATCGATAATAAAAAAATACGAAAAATTTTATTATGCATACATGTATGCTAGTTGTTATACTTATTTGTATATGTGGAACTCATTTAAATTGGGTTTCATGGGTAGAGTTGGGGGTAGATGTTGTCTAGATAGATGCCACATATATAAATAGGTACAATAACCAGCCTACATGTAGGCATAATAAAACTCCGGATATAAATATGCATAGATATAAATAAATCCTATTGTAATACAGTGAAACTCTACAACATGTAAAAATAAATCTACAAAGGAAAACATTTTTTTTTGGTTGGGAAAGGGAAAAGAATTCATTGCTTTTGTCAATACGGGGAAAACTTTGAAATCCTTAAAAATCTATAAAAGTATCAATTGAACACATTCCTTGCGAGTTTCAAGTCCTGAAGTGATTGATTTTTCCAAAATCAATTCTCACACATATTCATTTCCATCTTTTCACAAAATCAATTCTTAGAAATGAAAACAATACACCCTCATAGTTTTAAAGAGTCAGCCTTGAAAACTAACCAACGTTTTATTTAACTCCGTAAAAATTTTTAAATGTTTCGATTTAATATATATATATATATATACACACTAATTTTTAAGGAACTTTAAAAAGTCTATGTAGAATATCCACAGACTTTTCGTTAAACTTCAATTTTCTCAATAGAACTTTTGATCTGCATTAAGTATCCGGAGACTTCTTTCTTAATTCCTTGAAGGTTGATAAACATCTAATCAGTGGAACTTCATTGCAAGATTTTTGAAGTCCCAAAGTTTAAACTGAACTATCCGTGTATATACTAGTGGTTTTTTTTTGGGGGGGGTGGGGGGACTTATTATTAGTTAATTTTAATTTTTAAAAGTTTTAAAAAGGTCTATACTTTTGAATAAATACACCAACAGTTTGTCATAAAAATCTGTATTTAATTAGCATCAATGATCTTTTATTTTTATTTTTTTTGAAAGACGATAAATTTTTATTTAAATCCTAGAAATGATAAGTTCCATATATATTATTATAACAACATAACAATACCTTGTCTTTATTACATGATAAGTCCTTAAAAATTCTATCCATATACACTAGCTAGGATTTTAATTATTCTATTATATATAATAATAATATTTTTATTAAGAGGAATTTAATTAGGGTAATTTTCACTTTATGTTCCCATGCTTTCAACTTTGACACAGTTTCATCTCCATTTATTACTTTCCCCATTTTGTCCCCGTTTTTTCATTTATTCACCTATTACGTCTTTTCCCTTTGTTTTCAGTTGACTATCAGTTAAAAGCACCAATCTGAAAAGAAAATTGGGAATAAATTTTTAGAAAACTCCATTCATAAGCTTACATTCATATCCACAGGCGAAAATTGTTTAGCTATATGCTATCAAGTTTTTAACAACAAGCAATTAGCAGAAAATTTAGATACTGACACCGACCAATGTTTTATAAGAAGAAGACTGTAACTTTTCAAAAAAATTCTCGAAAGTTTTGTTAAAAAACTTCCTATCCATGTGTATTTTAAATCCACATGGCATGTGTCTATGTATGTTGCATGAGAGGGAAGTTTTTTAACAAAACTTTCAGAAAGTTCTTGAAAGGGACTCAGAAAAAGACTCCAATACTTTTTTACCATACATGAGTTGATGACTTCTTCTTTACAAAATAGAATAAATATTCAAACAACAATGATAGTCGTTTGGCATTGAGTTTTCAGGTTCTATTAACTGCTAGTCTTTGCTCCAATATTATGGAGTTATTCATGCATGAGCGTGGGGCTTGAAGGGCATTTAACAGTGATCTGGAATTCTTTTTGTACCTTTTTCAGTTTTGAAGCTTTTGTCAAGAGAAAGAAGGTGGAAGGCTCTTTCTAAAATTTTATTCCCAATTTACCCTTCAATTTGGTGCCGTCAACAGTAAGTTAACTGAAAAATAGATGAAAATGGTGTTATAGGTGAATAAATGAAAGAAAAGGGATAAAAGAGTGAAAAAATAAAGAATGAGAACGACACTGTCAAAGTTGAAAGCACGGGGATGTAGTGTGAAATCGCCATTTTAATTAGTATTAGTTACTTATATATATTATAAAAAGCCTGGATTGAATTGAATTGATCTACTTCTTAATTTTAGAAGCTGTAAACTTCGAGTTGCCCCATTTTCATTTTATTTATGAAGAATTTCATCAGCGTATAATTTTCTTGATCTTGATATATATAAATAATCTCATTATCACCACCAAACTCCTCTCTCTCTCTCTCTCTCTCTCTCTCTCTCTCAAACAATGAAGAGCTCTCTCTCTTTCAGGATTCTTATACCGATGGCAACTCTCATTTTGATCACTTCATGCCCCATCTTTTCCTTCTCAGAAGCTCCGAGCCAACACCACAACCGGCAGCAGACAGGGTGGCGCCACCATCCTTGTCACCCCATCTCCACCAGAACCCCACAACAAATCAGTTTTCAACTCCACAGAATCCACCACTGCCCACCATCCTCTCCGCCTCCGCCGCCAGCTCTCGACCTCGACAATGAAATCGACCCAAGATATGGTGTTGAGAAAAGATTAGTCCCTTCTGGTCCTAACCCCCTTCATAACTGAAATCTACACCTCTAATTTCGTTATTCCCATATAGATTTCTTTCTTCTCTTTCATCTCGTTTCCGTTTCTTGATGAATTCTTTACTTTCTTGAAAACTTGAAAAGAACCATTTCCTCCGTTGTGATCAAGTACTGCTTGCCAAACATGGATTCCAGCCGGGCCTTCTCGATTAGTTTTTATTTGTTTGAAGGATGATCAGTTGTTTGTTGCTTTCTGTCATTTGTTGGAGGCAGAAATATGTCTATTTCCAGGGTTGTTTTTGAATTTGCATGAGAACGAGTCATGGGTTTAAGCAGAGTGGAAGCAGCAAAAAAAACTTGGAAATAGTCTTTCCTAGTTAGTAGGGCCAGTTTGTTATTTTCTTTCATTAATTAGGGTTCAATTTTTGGAAGGAATGGTGGAGTTTCAAAGAAAACCCATGACCCTCATTAAGTTTGATAGGCGGTACTAGGGCAAAATGGTCTTTTCAAGTTGTTCTATTCATGTTCTAATAAATAGGATCATGTATATATGACTATCCTTTATTACCGAATATGAATTTTTCTCATTCATTTACTTTGTTTCATTAATGAATACATACATAGTCGTGTGGAAGTAAACATTATGTAACAATTACACTGCTGGATCATTCGAGAAAAAATAGTCTTTAATCACACATAACATTTCTAAGGGCAAGGTCTCTTTTATCGTACTCTATTAATCATGTAAATAATTTTTTATGGTTTTTGCTAATTAGTCATTTCTTATATATTTATGTGTATATATATATCTAATTTGATTGTATGTCAATTGAGAGCATAGAATTCAATGACTAGTGAAGATGTTAGGGGGAGGACCAAGAATCCCATGAAACTTGTCCTAGCTAGTTCATGAAGTCAATAACTGCTTTCTACCTACATGCAAGATATATCAATTATTAAATTTTATGGATTTGACTTTGTATTTGTTTTATGATATATATACTTGGATCCAAGTAGTGAATTTGTCAATTTATACTATTATCATATAAATAATAATAAACAAATTAAAAGTGATAGATGACATTTATATTAATTAAGTGATATTTAATATTTGTTGTTAATTAAGCGCCCAAAAACTTCGGATGATGTAATCAATTTATAAAGATTAGATTTGTATGTACTTCGAATTCTGAAATACTTTTTTTGTTGGTTTCATTTAAAAAGCCAGATTAAGTACATAAAATTTGTATTAGCTTTTAATAAAATGTGATCCCCTTATTTATGATCGTATAAAATGAATAATTAATCCCCCTTTTGGATTAGAAATACTTTGTCTTCCAATTTCTTATGTGCATTATTAGTTTTGATCCATTTATTTATTGTAGAATATATAGCATTTGTTTGATAACTTTCTTTCTATTGGCATGATGTTTGGCCTTTAAGCGTTAAGGTGGCGTTCGGCATTGTTCCTTACCTAAATTGTTCTTCATTCTTTCTTACCTAAATTGTTCTTCATTCTTTCTTTCTTCTTCTTATTATTACTCTTTTCACCATTTTTGATCACTTGCCAGATGTATACCGCCAGACACACACTTGACAAGTGATAATTAGACAATCTACATGTAAATTGTCCAATTATCGCTATGTGTGCGTTTGGTGAGATAATCCCACAGCTTTTCCTCCCTTTTTTCTCCTCTTTTATCTCTTGCTTCAATGGACTTCAAATGTGTAGATCGTTCATATCTCTAGAATGGTTTTATCTTGGTGTTGAAGTTTATTAATACTATTCAATTACACGAACAGAGAGTTGAATCTTATCTCCCAAATTATTGCACAACTAATAGTAAGTGGGGAAAGGAGTTGCTTTGAGGGAGAAAAAACCTAACTACGTGGAGAAGGGTTCATCCGGCCCCCCAACAACAAAGGCCATATCGAGTCACAAGTACATAATAATTAGTGGTAGGACAAATTAAACAAACATATTAGACGGGCCTGCATCTTGGCTCGCATTGAACGGGCCAGATTTGGCTTCTTGTGGGCTTCGCTGCTTGAGCTGACTAACGCGTTTGACAGCCCCGGAAGGGGTTCCCATTCTCTCTTTTAGGCTTGCTAAAGGGAAACCCGTTAACAAAAAAAATTGTCAGTTTTTTTTTTTTGTTTCAATTTTTTTAAAAAATTGATAACCTGTGTGTAATGACACGTTAGCTCCATACTTGTGAAACAACCTATGTTTTTTTTCTCTTTTTGAACATTACAATAGTCAATAGGATTGTAGAGAAGAGAATCAAAAACTTAATCAAAGGTGTGAGAAATCTATTTAAATGCTACCTAACCCTATGCATTTTGGTCTAACCAGGTTTTTGATTCTTTGTTTCTTTGGTTTTTAAGTTTTAGTCTGATCATTTTCTTTGATTTTTAGGAACATAACTTAAACCACTTAGTAAACATTTTACTATTAGATACTTCTTTTATTATTTAATGAAATTATAAGGTGTTTTGAGCTTTTCTTTCAAATAAAATAAAATAAAATAAAATAAAATAAAAATGTTGTTTTAGATTAGATGTGTCTTTCAAAAAATAAATATTTTTTACTTTTTTAATTTTGAAATAAAAAATGAAAAAATATTTAATATAATATATGTAATATTCTTTTGTGATATAATAATGATGATATATGGGAGAGGAGGGAGATTAGAGCATGTGATATGTGTGATTCAAACGGGACACCTCTTCAAGCGTGAGTGTCTAAATATTACAACACAATTCGAATCATATTATAAAAATAATTAATCACTAACCATAGAGAGGTATATTTCCCCCCAGTTGCCCAAAAAACAATATACTTCTATACTCAAGACTTCCTCTTGGATGTTCATCATCTCTATTACTCCTTCAATCCTCTTCAAAACACTTTTTCCTCTTCAAAATATTTTTTCCTTTCAATCCCTCTTCTCCCATTGTCTCATATTGTCATCTTTGATTCTTTTCAATTAAACCTACGATCAAATTCACCATGGGAAAATAGTGATATACTATTATATTGACAAACTTAAAATAGATTAACTTGTCAAGACTTTTAGTGACATTCATATTAGTTATTTATACCCTTAGTCAAAGATTCGATTTCCCTCTCCTACAATCCCTTTGTAATGTGTGGGAAAAGGGAAAAAAAAGGAAAAAAAAAAAAAGGATTAACCTACCCATTAACTACCGGAATAGAAGTTAGAGTTGTGTTACTTGAACAAAACGATCTACAAAAACTTAAATAAAACTGATACATGACTTCATTCTATTTTTCAACACATCACATCACCTTTTTATTAATAGCTATCACATGGCCACATATCCATTTTTTTGTTACCTTTTTTGTACACTCCTTTTTCCAAATAGATTTTTTCCTGAAGTTATTATAAACCAGTCGCCCGCGACGCGCTACTTCTTCCGGGTCAAATTCCCGGGTCTTAAAACCGCACCTTCAAATTGGGTGCAAACAGGGAAAACTTGTCACCGACAATACGAGGCCGTTTCACGCGACGCCGTACTCCATAGTCTCTCTCTCTCTCTCTCTCTCTCTATGTTAGCCAGTACATCGGAGAGGAAGTAATCTATGGCTACGAACTTGTTTCAATTTTCTTCAGCATTTTATCGTTTCCTGTTAATTCCATGCCTGCTTATCGTCACCGTCGTTAACTGCAAGACACTAAAACGGGACGGTAGATTTCCTGATTTATTCTTTGTATTAATTTTCAGTTTTTTATTAACCAATTGTAGGGATTCAATGCCTGCATTGTGTCTATACATTGAACTGATCGAACTCAAATTTTGTTTAAATTATCGCGTTTAGATTTATTTTAAGGTGCTTTGTCAGTTGTGATCTCGAGTATGCTTTTCACTTAGCATTTTTACGACTGAATTGAATTGTTTTAATGGCCATGCATTTTCTACATATTTTTGAGCTGATCCTAGTCAAAATTGTTTCTTTTATGGGAACTAGATTTACGGATCACAAGTATGCTTTTAACTGATTCATTTACTGTGGTTGAATTCTTTGGATCCTGGATTTATTAATCTACACTTTGCTATTAGTAAAATTTTTTTAAGAATGCTGAGCTGAGACTTGATGAGTATTGAGTACTAATTTGTGACTTGTATCTGGAGTTACCTGTAATTTAATGCGAGCTACAGGTTTTGGGGGTACAATCGTGGAACCGTTACCTACTAGTTTCGGGTGTAATACATTGTGCTGTTAGAGCAACTCCAAGAGACTCTTTAAACCTAAATTATTCTCTATTTTAAAGAGTTAAGACTTAAAAATCTTCTCCAACACACTCTCTAATTTAGCATTTTTGTTTGATAGTGGTTTAATTTGGAGAGCCAAACACACCCGCTATAATTTAATGCTACAAATTCCAATGGGTCAATTCTTGATTTATACAAACTATCTCTAATTCTATTGGCCATCGAAATTTTAAAATACTAATAACAATTAAAAGTAAGACAACACAATAAATTTGTGTTGGAAAAAATAAAATAAAGAGTAAAAAAATAGAAAATTTGTTGGAATGTTTAAAGAAAATCACTCTTTATATTTAAAAATCCTGTCTATTTAGTGAAACATACCCCTTAAAAATAGAGAGGCTATTGGAGATGCTCTTAGTCCTGTACTCTCAAGCAGTAAAGCGGGGGAAAAAGACTATTACGAAGAGTTGGGATTTAATGTGGATTGAATTTAGTGCTTTTTTTTGCATTTATTTTCAATTTCATTAATTGAGTTGAAAATATATGAGCAGTACATAATTTTTTTTTAATTTAAAAAATAGAGAATTTTGTGGAGTTAGAATTATGAGTTTGTGTAATGGTTAATCGTATATGTATGCTGATGGAAATTTATAAATTGTGTGATTAACTACAGTGAAGGCATTAAACGAAATAAAGTCGTCACTAGGATGGAGGGTGGTATATGCTTGGGTTGGTGATGATCCTTGTGGAGATGGGGATTTACCCCCATGGTCTGGGGTCACTTGTACCACTGTGAGTGGCGGCGACTACAGAGTTGTTACTGGATTGTGAGTTTCATGTTGCCATGTATTTTATATTATTCCCAGCTCCTGTATATTGATTATACCTGTTGTGAAGTAATAAAACTATTTGAAAGCTCATGTACTCCACTTTATCTGCCCCCTAATTTTTCTTTTCCATTTATCTTGCAGAGAAGTTTTTGCAGTCTCTATTGTCGGTCCTTTCCCACTTGCAGTTACCAACCTGGTTGACCTTACTAGGCTGTATGGCCCTCTATCTTTGGCTTATATGAAAAATTGTTCTCGTTGATATTCTTCCCACTTTGTTGTTTCATATGCTGGAATAGAGTAGAGTGATCACATTGGAGATGCATGATTTGGACAGATCGGAAGAGCGTCATCAGGGCACTCTGCAATAATTCCCGATGTCTTCTGCAATAATTCCCGATGTCTTCCATTTATTTTCCATTTCAAGTATATGAAATCTGTATTGTTATTTCTTATGGCAGGGATCTACACAATAACAAACTGACAGGGCCAATTCCACCTCAAATTGGGCGGTTGAAGCATCTTAAGATACTGTACAGCCTTTAACTTTCTCATATGTTTACTATAACCTTCTACGCTTTTTTGTTATGCATGTAGTAAATCTGAAGATGCGTCAAGTAAGATAGATTTAAATGACAAGTTATTGGATGATGATTAAGGAATGAATCCGTTCTAGTTTTTTTGATCTTCGATAATACTTTTTTAGATAACTGCCATATAGTATTTATAGTGTAGCTTTTAAAAAGGACAAATTTCCTGTGTCCATACAACACACTGTTGATTTCTAGTACTCTCTTTAATAACCATCAAATGGATTTCTGTATGTTTCTTCAGGAATCTTTTTGCTTCTCTAGCAACTAACTGTGCGCTAGAACTAAGAGAGTGTAAGGTTTTTATTTTCTGAAAATTGATTTCTTGAAAAGTGAATTTTTAGAGAGTGTATGGTTACAAATAGGGGAATAGTTGTGGGAGATGTGAAAAATAATGTTTTTAACGAATGTGGCTTTGAGAGTGAATGTGGAAAAGAATTTATTTTTCCAAAATCAATTTCATGCAACCCTAATTCTTCCCCCCCCCCTCCCTTCCCCAAGACTAAGAAAAGGAAGGAACTATCCATGATGATATGAATTATCACTCATTACTACATTTTCAATATAATTGTTTAAGCAACATAGATGTCTTGCTTAGTTGTTTATCTGGTCGCCCTGTTGCACATGTATCTCAGTCCAGAATTTTTCTTTAAGAAAACAGCATGTGGAAATTAAAAGAAAATGTTTTTTTTTTCCTGGAATGATAAAACAATATATAAGTTAATCTATGGTACCCTTGATGTTCATCAATAATATCCTTAATTTCAGCTACATTGTTGGTGTTAGAACTGTCACACTTTCAAATAAGATTCTGTCATTTGAAACATAATTTTTCATATT
Source organism: Nyctanthes arbor-tristis (assembly GCA_963692815.1). Taxonomy (NCBI): domain Eukaryota; kingdom Viridiplantae; phylum Streptophyta; class Magnoliopsida; order Lamiales; family Oleaceae; genus Nyctanthes; species Nyctanthes arbor-tristis. The sequence goes on along the minus strand of CAVNYN010272718.1, from coordinate 3,980 downwards.
CATTTTCCGCCTAAAATTCTGTATAAATTTGTTGCTTTTTCAATTTTTTTATTTTCTCAGTAATTTGAGGTGGAATAAGCTGCAAGATGCCATTCCTCCAGAAATTGGAGAACTCAAGCAATTAACCCATCTGTGAGTGATATTTGTTATTGTGAGAATATCTGGATTTTGCAGAAATATTTTGATGCCAAAACTTTATTCTGCCTAGTTAACTGGATATTTGTCCTAAATATCTGCAGCTATTTGAGTTTTAATAATTTCAAAGGTGAAATCCCAAAGGAGCTGGCAAATCTTCCTGAACTTCGTTACTTGCAGCTGCATGAAAACCGGCTGATCGGGAGAATTCCACCTGAATTGGGAACTTTGCCAAATCTGCGGCACTTGTAAATTCTCTTCCAACTCTGTGTGTGCGTCCTATTGGCACATTCCTCTAGCTAATTAAGTTTCAATTATTTCCAGGGACGTTGGTAACAATCATTTGGTTGGGACAATAAGAGAACTCATACGTATTGAAGGATGCTTCCCAGCTCTTCGTAATCTGTATGCTAATTCAACTTATTAGGGTGTTGATTTATTCTTTGATCTTTTTGCTAATTCTGTTAATTTAGGACTAACTATAAGGATTTCCATGGTATTACAATCTTAGATATCTTGATAAGAACTATCTTACTGGAGGCATCCCGGCACAGCTCGCAAATCTAGCAAAATTGGAGATTTTGTAAGTTAATGTATTTTTGGGGGAAGGGGATTTTTTTTTTTGGTTACATTCATAGCTTACTATATGTTTCTCTTTCATTAATATCTGATATTGATTGTGTTTGTTGTAGATATCTATCTGGAAACAAAATGTCAGGAACTATACCTGCTAGTCTTGCTCATATTCCTCAATTGACTTGCTTGTAAGTGGGCTTGTCTCAACAACTTACTCATATTGAATGATGTTACTGGATGTCAGTTTTCAGCTTTTGGGTTTGTTGATATTTCTTCCTCATGGTGGTAAAGTTTATTAGCCTTGACATACACTTACCAGCTTAGTCACGCGGTGAAAAATCTAAAACCAGGGTAGGAAAAATTGCAACTTCCTGACATTTTTATGCTGGTTGGCGATGAGGGATAATTGGCGTCAACATTAGGTTCCTGTTACCCTTTGGTATTTCTTTATAGAGTATGGTGATGCACTTCAACATTACTAAATGGGTTCGCTCAGAATTTTAGCTGAATACGTTTTCCCATGATATTAAGAGATGTGGTTAACTTATATCCGATTCCATAAAATTGTGTTTTTGCTCTGTGTGTGAGTGTTTTCCTCTTCTTTCCACCCTCAAGTCAGATTTAAACTTGATTCATGCGACCATAGCAGACAAGGAATAATTGGGGAAATTTACTTAAATGATCCATACCTATTGGCCTCCAGCAGAATTGATCTCTATCATTCAAAGGATGGCTCAAACCTCCTTAGCCGAACCTTGTTTTTAGCAGGCAATTGAATGGAGCTGTATCAGAAAACCATCCAAAAATGTTTGGTTTAAGAAGTTTATTCCCTATTGAAGTTTAGGGACCAATTGCACAGGATGCCTGTGGTTACACGGCACTAGCGCTAATTCCTTGAATAATTAGGATAACTCAGTGGGCTAATAATATTATTACCGGTTAATATGCTGCCTCGGTTGAGAGTTTGCAGATTTGGTTATGTTTATGGTGAAATTCAATCTATTGCTTTATGAAAAATTGAAAATGGTTCCAAAATAGCCACACAAAGAAGCCTGCAGGTCATTTAATCTTTAGGTCCTTACTAGAGATTCATTTTTCTCGATGATGACAATCAATGTAGATAAGTCGAAGCGGTTAAGATGTTTGGCGCTGCTATGTGCCAGTGAGATTTGAGGCTTTAAAGGCGATTGTGCCAGACTAAGGCTCTTTTGCTTGGTCGTCCTATCTTTCACTGACCTGGAATTGCCATGAGCTTTATATCGTAGGCTGTGTAAATAATACCATAAGCACAAGGGACGGTGTGGAATGGGAAAGCAAGAGTTCTACTTTTATTTTGAGTACATGTTTTTGGAGATTATTGTCAATGATCCAATATTTTTCTCTGATTCAGGTACCTGGATCACAATCAATTTTCTGGTAGGATTCCTGATGCCTTGTACAAGCATCCATTCTTAAAGGAAATGTGAGTTCAGCTCCACCAAACTCTATCAAACTTATAATTACTACTACAATCTCGCTGGCAACTTATATTTGATTTTCATCACAGGTATATTGAAGGAAACTCATTCCGGCCAGGTGTGAACCCAATTGGCGTCCACAAAGTACTAGAACTTTCAGACTCGGACTTTGTAGTTTAGGCAGAGTGATCGACTCACATTTGATTAGTTTGCCTTGTTAGTGGTAGTTTTTACCGCAAGGTTCTATCTACCACGTACAACCATCTATCTCATCAGTAGCAGAGTTATTAGGATCATATATAAGTTGCATGAATTGTAGATAAAAGTAAATTTTAATTATTTATTATTTTTTTTGTCTATTTGTTATATTATATTGTCGCTCTTGTGCCCGGTGAATGGTTAAATCTCAAGACTGGTGTTCCATGACTATTTTTATGTATGGTTTTAGCATTTGGCGGCTCAAGGTCGGCCTTCTTATATTATTAAAAAGCCATTATTATGCAGTTGACTACTGGAGAAAATATGGCTTGTTCTTTTTGTCTTTCAGTTTAAAGTTTAATTCAATTCTAGTTGTGTTTTAACTGGAATTTTTTAGGGGAGAAAATGTTATGTAAATAGCGCAAAGAGAATACAAATTAAAGAAAAAACAAATAGTCAACGGTTAGTCCAGACCTAAAGTACTTGTATATCAAATGAGGCAAATGTCGTAGTTCTTTTGTATCATTGCATGCATTGGCATGTTCATGTAACTGATTGGATTTGTGAAGGAAATTCAGTTTTCCCCCTATCTAGATAATGATTTTAGCTTATTTTAATTTTAAAAATCTGTACCGAATGCCTTTTTATCACGTCGTCATCATCTTATCTCCACAATCGGAATGAGCATTTTAAACTCTCCTACTTGCATGTTTGTTTGAATATCATGCCATCCATTCAAGAATGGTGTTTTTATGCAAACTAGATTTTCACCCGTACCAAAACAAATTATATGTAATGATTAATACGAAAGATTAAATAACATATAATTATAGGTACTTGTCAATCGCAATATTTTGCTATATTGTTGTGGACTGATATTTGTTATATTAAACTAAATATGAAATGTAATTACGTGATCTCAGGAAATAAAATATTTTATTTTACTTAGTAATTATATTATAATATATATTTTATTAACTTTAGATTGTTAATTATAAACTATTTATCAGAAACTATTATATATATATTTACTGAGTGAATATATTAGGACATTTTTCATATATAAAAAATTGAATCTCATCCGTCGATTAGCGAAGCCAGATTATCAAAAAAAAAAAAAAAAAAGGATTTTCTCTTGAAGATAGGGGAAGATAAGAGAAAATTGAAATAAGAACAACAAAATCTAATCAAATGAATTTAAATCGGAATAACAAAAATATAAATGACCGCAAGAATTACCGCAACGAATCTAAAAAAATCTAAAATATCCCCTAAAATACAGTTTTGGTTGGAAAATTGCGGTACGACTGTACCTAACAAGGATAGTGAATATGGATACATTTTATTTCTTTTCCCTTCTAAGACGTACCTAACAAGGATAGCGAATATGATGTAGTGCATAAACTGTCGTGTTGTAGTTTGCCCTTTATGGTTAAACAGTAGAATATGTCTTCAACTAAGATTTCAGCTAATTTTAGAAATCTTTACAACCGCTTGTGGAATTTTTCAATTGAATTTTTTTTCATTGAACAAATATAATAAGTTCAAGAAAATAAAACTATCAAAATCTTTGCTAAATCCAAGCACAACTTCGTTCTCTTGGATTTCATAGTG
>CAVNYN010272717.1:0-21107 GCA_963692815.1 Nyctanthes arbor-tristis | reverse complement strand
AAAATGATATTGATATAATTATCGTTATAATGATTTGAATATTCATTGAGTAAATAGTGTCATTAAATTAAAATTCAAACTTCTAAGATATACTAACAAGCCATAAACATTCTGAATATATTGTGAATCATATGGACTGGTACTTAGAGATGAACACCTTTAATCAAACTCATAAAATGGATAATGATCTCATAACGATTTCATTATCGTTATAATGATTTTGAAATCTTTAGGGTTGAACGAATTGTGCTGTGGATAAAATATAAGCTGTCGTGGCTTAATTGCATAACAAAAATGCCTTACAGAGTATGCAAAGCCGTTTACAGGGTGGATACATATAGACGACCAGTTAAAATGTTTTTGAAAATTGCATTGATATAATTAATTTAATTAGACTTCGAATTTCTAAGATATACTAACAAGTCATAAACATTTCTTAATGTATTGTGAATTGTATTGGCTAGTATTTAGAGGTGAACACCTCTAATCAAACTCCTAAAATGGATAACAAACTCATAACGATTTTGTTATCATTATAACGACTTTGAAATCTTTCGGATCGAGCGAATTGTTCCATGAATAAAATGTGAGCTTTTGTGGCTTAATTCCACAACCAAAAGTGCCTTATATTGTATGCTAAGCCGTTTACAGGATGGAGACATCTGGATGACCGCTTAAATGACATTGATGTAATTAATTATCATTAAAATGATTTGGATATCATTGTGTGAATAATGTCATTAAATTAAAATTTGAACTTTTAAGTTATATTAACAAGTCATAAGTATTTTTTAATGTGCTGTGAGTTGTATTGACTATTATTTAGAGATGAAGACCGATAATTAAACACCAAAAATAGATAAGTAACTCAAAGCAATTTCATTATCGTTATATGATTTTGATAACTTTAGAATTGAGCGAATATTGTTGAATAAAATGTGACCTTTCATGTCATTATTGCATGACAAAAAATGCCTTATATTATACGGTGATCTATTCACAGGGTGGGCACAACTACGCAACCACTTGAAATGTTTTTGAAAATGATATTGATGTAATTATCGTTATAACGATTTGAATATTATTGAGTGAATAGTATCATTAAATTAAAATTTGAACTTCTAAGTTATACTAACAAGTTATAAGCAGTTTTTAATGTGTTGTGAACTAGTATTTAGAGATGAACACCTAAAACGGATAATGAACTCATAATGATTTCATTATCGTTATAACGATTTTGATATCTTTAAGACTGGCCTAACAATGTTGTGAATAAAATGTGACCTTTCATGTCATAATTGCATGATAAAAAATGCCTTATATTGAATGTTGAGCCGTTCACAAGGTAGACACATCTGGATGACCATTGAAAATGTTTTCGAAAATGACATTGATATAATTATCGTTATAAGGATTTGAATAATCATTGAGTGAATAGTGCCATTCAATTAAAATTTGAACTTTTAAGATATACTAACAAGTCATAAGTATTTCTTAATATATTGTGAATTGTACTGACTGGTATTTTGAGATGAACACCTCTAATCAAGCTCTTAAAATGGATAATGAACTCATAATCATTTCATTATCGTTATAATGATTTTGAAATCTTAAAGATTGAGCGAATAGTGCTTTGAATCAAACATGAGTTTTCATGGCTTAATCGCACGACCAAAAATGCCTTATATTGTGTAGTGAGCTTCTTAACAGGTGCACAAATCTAGACGACCACTTAAAATCAGTTTGAAAATGACATTCATATAATTATTGTTAAAACAAATTGAATATCATTGAGTGAATAATATCATTAAATTATAATTTGAATTTCTAAGTTATACTGACGAGGCATATTGAGTCCTTTTTACTAGTATTTAGAGCTGAACACTTCTAATCAAACAACTAAAATGTAAAATAATTAATTCATAATGGTTTTTTTATCGTTATAATGATTTTGATATCTTTAGGATTGAGCAAATACTACCGTGAATAAAATGTGACATTTCATGTTATAATTGCACCTCAAAATATATCTTATATTGCACGGTGAGCCAAGGTGTACACATCTAGGTGACCACTTAAAATTTTTTTGAAAATGACATTGATATAATTTTCCTTATAACAATTTTACTATCATTGTGTGAATAATGTCATTTAAATAAAAATTTGAACTTTTAAGTTATTCTGACAAGTCATAAGCATTTCTTAATTTGTTATTAGCCGTCTTAACTAGTACTTAATGATGAACACATATAATCGAACAACTAAAATGGATAACAAACTCATAACGATTTCGTTATTGTTATAACGATTTTGATATCTTTTGAACTGACCGAATAGTGTCGTGAATAAAATGTGACCTTTCATTTCATAATTGCACAAAAAAAATGCCTTACATTGTATGTGAGCTGTTCACAGGGCGGACGCATCTGGACGACCACTTAAAATGTTTTTGAAAATGACATTGATATAATTATCATTAAAACAATTTGAATATCATTAAGCGAGTAGTGTCATTAAATTAAAATATAAAATTCTATGTGATATTGACAAGTCATAAGCATTTCATAATGTGTTGTGAGCCATATTGACTAGTATTTAGATATCAACACATCTAATCAAACACCTAAAATGGATAACGAACTCATGACGATTTAGTCATTGTTAGGATTGAGTGAATATTGGCGTGAATAAAATATGACCTTTCATGTCATAATTGCGTGACAAAAAATGCCATGTATTGTGTGGTTAGCCATTCACAGGGTGGACACACTTGGACATCCAGTTAAAATGATTTTGAAAATGACATTGATATAATTATCGATAAAACGATTTGAATATCATTGAATGAATAGCATTATTAAATTACAATTTGAACTTCTAAGATATACTGACAGGTTGTAAGCCTTTCTTAATGTATTGTGAATCGTAATGACCAGTGTTTAGTGAGGAATACCTCTAATAAAAAACCTAAAATAGATAATTAACTCTTAATGATTTTTTTATCGTTATAACGAATTTGATATCTTTAGGATTGAGTGAATACTGTCGTGAATAAAATATGACCTTCTCTTGTATGGTGGGCCATTCACTGGGTGGACACATCTAGATGACTGCTTAAAATTATCATCGTAACGATTTCAAAATTCATTGAGTGAATAGTGTCATTAAATTAAAAAGTTTGAGATTCTAATTTACACTAACAAGTCATATGCATTTCTTAATATATTGTGAATTTTATTGACTAGTGTTTAGAGATGAACACCTCTAATCGAACTCCTAAAATATATAATTAAACCAAAACGATTTCGTTGTTGTAACTATTTTGAAATCTTTAGGATTGAACTAATAGTGCCGTGAATAAAATGTGAGCTTTCATGGCTTAATTCACAAAAAAAAATGCCTTATATTGTATATTGTGCCGTTTATAGGTTGGACACATTTGGACAACCTCTTGAAATGTTTTTGGAAATGATATTGATAGAATTGTCACTATACCAATTTGAATATCATTGTGTGAATAGAGTCATTAAATTAAAATTTGAACTTCTAAATTATACTCACAAGTCATAAATATTTCTGAATATATTGTAGGTTGGATTGACTAGTATTTAGATATGAATACTTCTAATCAAACAACTAAAATAAATTATAAACTCATAACGATTTTGTAATCGTTAGGATTGAGCGAATACTACCTTGAATAAAATGCGACATTTCATGCCATAATTACATGTCAAAATACCTTATATTGCATGGTGAGCCAGGATGCACACATCTGGTTAACCGCTTAAAATGTTTTTGAGACTGACGTTAATACAATTTTCATTATTACTATTTGAATATCATTGAGTGAATAGTGACATTAAATTAAAATTTAAACATCTAAGTTATACTGACAAGGCATAAGCATTTCTAAATGAGTTGTGAGTCCTATTGACTAGTATTTAGAGATGAACATCTATAATCAAACACCTAAAAAGGATAGTGAACTCATAACGATTTAAATATTTTTAGGACTGAGGGAATACTTACGTGAATAAAATATGACCTTTTATTTCATAATTGCATGACAAAAAATGCCTTATATTGTATGGTGATTCATTCATAGTGTGAAAACCTCTAGACGATAACTTAAAATGATTTTGAAAATGACACTGATATAATTATCGTTAAAATGATTTGAATATCATTGAGTGAATAATGTTATTAAATTTAAATTTGAACTTCTAAGTTATACTGACACGTCACATGCATTTCTTGATGTATTGTGAGTCGTACTGACTAATATTTAGAGAAGAACACCTGTAATAAAACAGTTAAAATGGATAACTAACTCATAACAATTTCATTATCATCAGTGGCGGAGCCACATGGGTGCACGGGTATGCACGTGCATACCCATCTTCTCAAGAATTTTTTTTTTTTTTAAGGTTTCCAATTGAAGTTTTCTGTAAAAGCAATAGTAGTGTTTCAGTAGCAAATGTATGAGGAAGACGAAAGACCTAGCAGCTGTTGTTACGAATTTCAATAAATTAAATGATAGTTTTTTGACTTTTTCACTATCTTATCTTTTATATATTAAAGAAGGATAGTTGTCATATGCAGATTTTCCCTCCAAAACAACTTTCCTACTTTTATATGCTTATTTTATTTTATTTTATTTATTATTTATTAATAATAATGTACCAATAATCCATTAGTGTTATCCATTTATTGCATTTTACTATTATTTTATTATATATTAATAGATCAAATTGAGTATATTTTTTTATTTTATATGTAATATGCTATTGTTATACATTAGTATTTCCTTTTTTTATTCTATTAGTTTTTAAGATATTCTTAAAGATTTAATATTTCTTCAAAATTCTAGCAGTTGACAGACAAATTTCAAGTGTTAGGTTATTAGGTCTTCCTTCTCATTTTGATTAAGTGCCTACTCGTGAGGTTAATGGTATAATAATAAAATTAAATTAAATCAATATAAAAAATTTTACTTTAATTCAATATTATAAATCATAAGCCAAAAAACATGTGGCTATGTGTTTAGTACATTATTACTTTTTTTTTGGAAAAATACATATGACGAAATGCGAAAAATAGTGATTTCTTTAGAGAATATATGACAAAATGCAAAAAATAATTTTTCTAAGAATATGTGGTGGAGAATGAATGTGAAAAAGAATTCATTCTGATCATCTACACTCTAATATACATCAGCTAACAGAATGTAGGTGTAGGATAATTCTGGAGTTATATACATTTCGTATGCCCTCTTTTCCATAGTTTCTTAGTTTTCATACTCTATATGAAATTAATTTTGTGTTAAAAAAATTCTCCATTCTCATTTTCATTACTTAAGAATATTGTTCGATGAATGACAATTTAATTAGCTTTGTGTCAAGTGAAAATATTATACGTTTTGATTTGATTCTGTTTATATATATTAGTAAAATATGTATATGAGTGAGTAGTACACAATAAAATTATAATTATTTAGTTTTTCAAATTCCACGCATTTTTTTCTACTAATTATTCTATTTCATGCAAAGCACGAGTATAAAACTAGTTTGAAATTAAAGTACAAAGTTCTAATCCGAATTCCCATGTCTCTCTCTCATATTTTCTATCATCTTCTTTCATGTACTCTTCTTTTTTTTTATATCTCTTTTTAATATTTTATGTGTCATGATTATTTAGTCTCACTATAAAACTTAATCAAACTCCGGTTAAGGAGTTTGATCATGTATATATACGGCAAGCATCTAACAAAATAAGTCCCTCTGGAGCTTATTTTGCTAGATGTTTGCCACATACTTGAGCTCTTTAGCCAGAGCTTGATCAAGTTTTTTAGTAATTTCCAAGGTTATTATTTCTTTCTTGCTTTTTTTTCTTTTTGGTTATAGTTTATTTGTATGTATTTTTTGAAAAAACTATTTTTTTGGTAATACAAAAATTTTGAAATACATATTTTTTCAACTATTTAAATAAGTTTATTCAAATAAAACATCCATCAAAAGAAGATAATTTATTTTTTTTAAAAGGTAAACATTATTATGAAAAAAGTACGCGACTATATAAAATAAGTCGATTAATCATATAACAATGACATTTATCCTGTCAATAAATTTTAAAAAAGTTTCAGCACTATCTTCCAAAAAGTGGGAAAAATTTAGAAAATTATACTTTCTAGTAGGTCTTTTTGGCCATTTTTGTTTTTAACTAAAATTATATTATGTTTTTAACAAAATATAATTTTATGTTGTTAAATATGAAACTACATAAAGTAAAATGTAATAAAATACGTAGGGTATAATCCTACTAAGAAACTCGAATTTTTTAAGTAGGTTTCATCGTTTTAAGTTCTTCTTGTAGGGTATAATCTCCGCCATTAATTATCGTTATAACAATTTGCGTATCGTTGGAATTGAGCAAATATTGCCGTAAATAAAATGTGACCTTTCATATCATTATTGCACGTAAAAAAATACGTTATATTGTATGTGAGCCGTTCAGAGGGTGGACACGTCTGGATGATCACTTAAAATGATTTTGAAAATGACATTGATATAATTATTGTTAAAACCATTTGAATATCATTGAGCCAATATTGTTATTAAATTAAAATTTGAGCTTCTAGCTTATATTGACAAGTCATAAGCATTACTTGATATGTTGTGAGTCGTGTTGACTAGTGTTTCGAGATGAACAGCTCTAATTAGAAACCCAAAATGGACTAACCCATAATAATTACGTTACCATTATAATGATTTGGATATCATTGGAATTGAGGGAATATTGCCGTAAATAAGAAGTGACCATTCATGTCATTATTGTACATAAAACAATATATTATATTGTATGGTGAGCCGTTCATATGGTGGATACATCTAGATGACTACTTAAAATGCATTTTAAAATGACCTTGATATAATTATCGCTACAACGATTTGAATATCATTGAGTGAATAGTGTCATTAAATTAAAATTTGAACTTCTAAGTTAGATTGACAAGTTATAAGCAATTCTTAATGTGTTCTGAGTCATATTTGACTAGTAGTTAGAGATGAACACTTCTAATCAAACACCCAAAATAGATTACAAACTCATAATGATTTTGTTATCGTTATAACAATTTTGATATCTTTAGGATTGAGTGAATATTGCCGTGAATAAAATGTGACCATTCATGTCATAATTGCACGTCAAAAAATGCCTTAGATTACATGGTGAGCCAGGGTCCACATGTATGGAGGACTACTGAAAATGTTTTTGAAAATGACATTGATATAATTATCGTTATAACTATTTGAATATCATTGAGTGAATAGGGTCATCAGATTAAAATCTGAACTTCTAAGATATAATGACAAATCATATGCATTTCTTAGTGTGTTGTCTATCATATTAACTAGTAGTAAGAGATGAACCCATATGATCGAACACCTAAAATTGATAATGAACTCATAACGATTTCATTATTATTATAGCGATTTTGATATTTTTAGAATTGAGCGAATACTGCTGTAAATAAAATATGACCTTTTATTTCATAATTGCACGTCAAAAAATGCCTTATATCATATGGTGAGCTGTTCACATGGTAGACTCATCTGGACGACCACTTAAATTGTTTTTGAAAATGACGTTGATATAATTATCGCTAAAACGACTTGAATATCATTGAACGAATAGTGTCATTAAACTAAAATTTGAAATTCTATGTTATACTGACAAGTCATAAGCATTTCATAATGTGTTGATCTAGTCGTATTGACTAGTATTTAGAGATCAATACATCCACTCAAACATCTAAAATGGGTAGCTAACACATAACGATTTTGTTATCGTTATAACGGTTTTGATACCTTTAGGATTGAGCGAATACTGATGTGAATAAAATATGACCTTTTTTTTCATAATTGAACGATAAAAAATGCCTTATATTGTATGGTGAGCCATTCATAGGGTAAACACCTCTAGACGACCACATAAAATGATTTTGAAAATGATATTGATATAATTATTGTTAAAACGATTTGAATATCATTGAGTGAATAGTGTTATTAAATTAAAATTTAAATTTCTAAGTTACACTAACAAGTCATAAGAACTTTTTAATATATTATGAATCATATTGACTAGTATTTAGAGATGAACACCTCTAATCAAAAACCTAAAATAGATAATTAACTCATAAAGATTTTTTTAATCGTTATTACGAATTTGATATCTTTACGATTGAGCGAATACTATTGCGAATAAAATGTGACCTTTCATGTCGTAAGTTGCACGACTAGGAATGCCTTATCTTGTATGGTGAGCCGTTCATTGGGTGGACATATCTAGACAACCGCTTAGAAAATGACATTGATATAATTATCATTATGACGATTTCAAAATTCATTGAGTGAATAGTGTTAGTAAATTAAAATTTGAGATTCTAAGTTACACTAACAAGTCATAAGCATTTCTTAATATATTGTGAATCATATTGACTAGTATTTAGAGATGAATACCTCTAATTAAATTCCTAAAATGGATAATTAACTCAAATTGATTTCACTATCATTGTAACTATTTTGAAATCTTTAGTATTGAGCGAATAGTGCCATGAATAAAATGTGAGCTTGCACGGCTTGATTCACAACAAAAAATGCCTTACATTGTATACTGAACCATTTATAGGGTAGACACATTTGGACAACCGCTTGAAATGTTTTTGAAATTGATATTGATACAATTATCATTATGCCGATTTCAATATCATAGTGTGAATAGGGTCATTAAATTAAAATTTGAACTTCTAGGTTATACTTACAAGTCATAAGCATTTCTCAATATGTTGTAGGCTATATTGACTAGTATTTAGATATGAACACCACTAATCAAATAACTAAAATGTATAATTAACTCATAACGATTTTGTTATTGTTATAATGATTTTGATATTGTTAGGATTGAATGAAAACTACTGTGATAAAATGTGACATTTCATGTCATAATTGCACGTCAAAAGTGCCTTATATTGCATGGTGAGTCAGGGTGCACATATCTGGTCGACCACTTAAAATGTTTTTGAAACTGACATTTATATAATTTTCATTATTACTATTTGAATATCGTTGAGTGAATAGTGCCATTAAATTAAAATTTGAATTTTTAAGTTATACTGACAAGTCATAAGTATTTTTTAATGTGTTGTAAGTCATATTTACTGGTAGTTAGAGATGAACACCTAGAATCGAACACCTAAAAAGGATAATGAACTCATAACGATTTCATTATCGTTATAAAGATTTGAATATCACTGGAATTGAGCGAATATTACTGTAAATAAGATGTGACCTTTCATGTCATTATTGCACATAAAAAAAATACGTTATATTGTATGATGAGCCAGTCATAGGGTGGACAAATATGGACCACCACTTAAAATGTTTTTGAAATTGACATCAATATAATTATCGTAATAACGATTTGAATATCATTGAGTGAATAGTGTCATTAAATTAAAATTTGAAATTTTAAGTTATAATGGCATGTTATAAGAAATTCTTAATGTGTTGTGACTCATATTGATTAGTATTTATAGATGAACACTTCTAATCAAACACCTAAAATGGATTACAAACTCATAACGATTTTGTTATCACTATAACGATTTTGGTATCTTTAGGATTGAGTGAATGCTATCGTAAATAAAATATGACCTTTCATTTCATAATTGCATGACAAAAAATATCTTATATTGTATGGTGAGTCATTCACAGGGTAGACACATCTGAACAACCACTTAAATTGTTTTTGAAAATGATATTGAGATGCTGATCATTATATTGATTTGAATATCATTGACTGAATAATGTCATTAAATTAAAGTTTGAACATCTAAATTACATTGACAAGTCATAAGCATTCCTTAATATGTTATGAGTCGTATTGACTTGTATTTAAAGATAAACACCTCTAATTAAATACCTAAAATGGATCACTAAAGCATAACGATTTTGTTATCCTTATAACGATTTTGACATATTTAAGATTGAGTTAAAGGTGCTGTAAATAAATGTGACCCTTAATGTCATAATTATACGTAAAAATGGTTTATATTGTATGGTGAGCTAGGGTAGACACATGTGGACGACCACTTAATTTTTTTTGAATGACATTACTATAATTGTCCTTATAATTATTAGAATATTATTGAGCGAATAGTGTCATAAATTAAAATTTGAACTTCTAAGTTATACTGAGAAGTCATAAGCATTGTGTTGTGAGTTGTATTAACTCTTATTAGAGATGAACACCTCTAATCAAACACATAAATGGATAACTAAATCATAACGATTTCGTTACTGTTTTAATGATTTTTGATATCTTTAGAATTGAGCTAATACTGTCGTGAATAAAATGTGAACTTTCATGTCATAATTGCACGTAAAAAATGCGTTATATTAATGGTGTGCCATTCACATAGTGGACAAATGTGGACGAACACTTAAAATGTATTTTAAAATGACATTATTATAACGGTTGTTTTAACGATTGAATATCATTGAGTGAATAGTGTCATTAAATTAGAATTTGAACTTCTAAGTAAACTGGCTAGTCGTAAGCATTTTTTAATTTTTTATGAGTCGTATTGACTAGTATAAAGAGATGAACACCTCTAATCAAACACCTAAAATGGATAACTAACCCATAATGATTTCATTATCGTTATAATTATTTTGATACCTTTAAGATTGAGCAAATACTGTCATGAATAAAATCTGATCTTTCATGTCATAATTGCACGTAAAAAATACCTTATATTGTATGGTCAGCCGTTAATCAGGTGGACACATCTCGATGCCTACTTTTTTGAATAAAACATCTCGACGCCTACATAAAATATATTTAAAAATGATATTAATATAATTATCGTTCTAATAATTTGAATGTCATTGAGCGAATAGTCTTATTAAATTAAATTTTGAACTTCTAAGATATACTAACAAGTCATTAGTACTTCTTAATGTGTTATGAGTCGTACTGACTAGTATTTGGAGATAAACACATCTAATCAAATACCTAAAATGGATATCAACTCATAAAGATTTCGTTATCGTTATAATGATTTTTATATCTCTTCCGATCTAGTGAACACCCCCGTGAGTAAAAACTGACCTTTTAAGTAATAGATGCACGCAGTGGCAATACCAAACGCTATTGGAGGGGAAGGCCGTATAGTATATGGCTCCTTGTATGTTTAATTTTCTTTTTTTTAACAAGGTAAAGAAAAAAGGGGCCTTTTGTGAGGGGGGTTGGGGGCAGGCCCACTATTGCCGTCTAGCTATGCTAGTGCATGCATGTAAAAAATACCTCTTACTGAACAGTGAGCTGCGGTGGACACCTCGATAACTTTAAATTAATTTTAAAGTTACAACAATATAATTATAATTATAACGATTTGAATTTCTTGAGTAAATTGTTTCATAATATTGAAATTGAAACTTATAAGTCAAATTGACACTTCATAAATGTCTCTTTAATGTATCGTGGGGAGTATCGACTAGCATTAAGGATGAAAAGCTCTAATCGTACATCGAAAATGGACAATTAACTTATAGCTATTTAATTATCGTTATAACGATTTTTGCATTAGTAGGATTTAGTGCAGATTGTCGTAAATGAAAAATGACCCTTCAAGTCATCCATGCATGTCCTAAAATTATTCTTATTTTACGGTGAGCTGTTCACCGGTGGACATCTCTGAACTGCCACTTAAAATCATTTTTAAAATGACAGCGATATAATTATCGTTATAATAATTGAAATATCTTTGAGTGAACAATGTCATAAAAATTAAATTAGAACTTTTAAGCCACAACGACACGTTATAATTAAACATCTCTTAATATATTGTGAGCCGTATTGACTAGCATTCAGGGATGGACACGTCTGATTAAACAACCAAAATGTACAATTAACTTATAATGATCTAGTTATCGATATAACGATTTTGATATTTTTATAATTGAGCGAAAACTGAGTGAATAAAAAGTGACCTTTTAAGTCCTACATACACGTCAAAAAATGCCTCTTATGGTGAGCCGTTCACGGATTGGACACCTCTGGATGACCACTTAAAATGAATTTTAAAATGAGAGTGATATACTTATAGTTTTAATGATTTCATTATCTTTGAGCGAATAGTGTAATGAAAATACCCGTCATAAACATTTCTTAATGTATTGTGAGTTGTATTGACTAACATTCATGGATGAACACCTATGATCGAAGACCTAAAATGGCTAATTAATTCATAATGATTTAAATATCGTTATAACGATTTTGACATATTTACGATTGAGGGAATATTGGCGTGAATAAAATGTGAGCTTACACGTCATAATTGTACGTCACAAAGTTTCTTATTATATGGTGAGCCCTTTACAGGGTGGACACATCTAGACAACCATTTAAAATATATTTTAAAATGACATTGATATAATTATCATTATAACGATTTGAATATCATTGAGTGAATAGTGTCATTAAATTAAAATCTTGAACTTCGAACTTAGACTGACAAGTCATCATTTTATAATTTGAAAGCTTCATAGGCTAACTTAGACTAAATAATTTGAGGCAAACAACTTAGAAAGACTTCATACAAAAATGTGAAACAATATTACGAATGATTAACATGAGTCACGCTAAAATTGTATATAGAGTGAAAATCAGAAGATCAAAAGAACACATAAATTTGCCTTCACACATCAATTATTTGCAGCTTTGAAATTGAAATTGTGCAGTGTTGTTTTGATCATCTACATTCTCTTTTGACGCTTCCTCAAGTGATTTTCCTTTAGGCTCCGGCACAGCAAAAGTAGAAAGCATTTCCATTGCATTAATGGCACAAAGAACAATAAAGGGATTCCTCACACCAATACGGGGTAGGTAGCCTGGGTCGGTTTTGGTAGGATCCTTACTTTGAGCAGCATATAGAAATCTATATGTTCCGACGATGGCTGCTGTTTTTCCGTGAGCTGCAGATATTCCTGGCACATTGATCAGAGCCTAGCCAGGAAAATCTCAGCAGCGACGACGAAGGTCGTGGCATTAGGCCTGAAATTGGCTAAGAAAAATGTTAGTGCATACATTATAACAAATCCAATCCTGTTAGCCTTTTCAGTCCAGTGATCATAAGGGATGGCTATGGCAAACATGAATACTTTCATGAAGAAGAAACCCTCGAATTGTATTGCAAATCGGGCTATTACATCAATAAAAGGCAACCGTAAACCAATAGCCTCGAACTGTACTGCAGAGGGCAATTAGGGTTTGTGCTTTTGCAGTGCGAAAAACTTCATGAATTGCATTCATGGTTTTGGGTGGAGTGGTCCATCCAATTGTGCTGAACACATCTTTTGGGAAAAGATTTTGGCTGTCAAAGGCAATATCTAGGAGAAACCAATATATAGAAGTTGTTCCAAATAAGTAAAGGCCATGGCGCTTAACAAATTCCTTTGAGAATAATCCGACTGTATTCGATTTTCATTACTTTCTCTTCTTCCACTTCAATCTCCACATTCATCACCTTTGTCATGTCTAGCGGCCCGTTTGGCATTCTTTGCCACAAGAACAGTGTAACTGGAGGTTTCTGGCATCTTCAGCCGCCAATAGTAAGTCAGGGTTGCTGGAAGAGCACCGAACATCAGAATTATACGCCAAAGATTGTCAGTTTGCGGCACTAACAAGGCTACAGCATTATCCTCATAAGCCGGAGCCTTGTACTTATGATCAAATGCTGCTGATACAATTAGAGCAGTAATGCCACTGAACAAAATTCCAAACCCTTGCATTTAGAAAACCGTGGTCATGAAAGCTCCAGAAGTTTTCTTGTTGGCGTATTTGGACATAATTGTTGCTGAAAGAGGCTAATCACCTCCAATGCCAAACCCGAACCAGAATCTGAAGAAACAAAGTGTGGCCATTACACCTTTTGGGCTTGATCTGAAGGATAGGCCAGAGGGTATCAGAGTTATACCTTATACTCTTTTTCATCCCATCTTGTCCCCGAGCCAACAGATCGGAAGAGCGCGTGTAGGGAAAGAGTGTAGGGCAACAGCAGTGAAGGAAAACAAAATAGCCGGCAGTAACGTGCCTGGCTTTGCATGTGTAGAAGCCCAATAACTTGGTCATCAAGGAAATGCTGAACAAATCATATAGGCATCTGCATGTGAAGAAGCCCATTCCAGCAATAACAATGGCTGTGAAATGGTAGAGTTGAGTCTTGGCCAAGTCAAGTGCATTAAGCACCTGTAATTGATCCCCAGCCATGATTGAATCTTCAACAGTCCCTAAATTAATTTTCTGCATTAATTAGGAATAAAACATTAATAGTCACAAAAAATATTACATCCTGATTAAGATCAACAAATAGGCCATGCTGTATATAAAACATAAATTAACATAAATGGATTTGTGACTTATATATAGGAAGGACTGAGGAGTGTGGTTTATTTGAGAAATTCCTACCTCCCTTTCTATCTTTGAGATGTTCGGATTAAAATTTCCAAATTCTATATTTGTGGAAGAGGATTGTTATCTTATCTCCCCTCGAACCAAGACATAATTGTTTGCTTGTTCATGAATAATAAGTCAACTGCAATCACATAGAGGCATGCGTACTTATTAAAGTCAATAGAAAAGAGATGTCTATATTACATAAACAGCAGAAATCTATAAAGAAAGCGTTTAAATAAATTAATGACATTGATGGAAGTAAAAGTGAAGTTAAATAACTTAGCGAAGCACGATGCTAATAACTCAGCAACGTTTTTCAGATCAATCATGCTAGAGATACATAGTAGTATATCTAGTAAAACTATAATAACAAATCCAACAAAGGAGTGACGTAGCCAGAGGACTGTCAAAAGAGTATGTGAAACTTGACGAACCCTAGTCGAAACACTAATTTTTTTTTCATTTTTCAAAGGGTAAAAGAAAAAATATATATATTTTTGAGAACAATGGTAGTGTAATGCCCTACAAATTTTAATACCAAAAATAACCTTTTTAGTTTATTTTGCCTATCGAATGTATCTATACGTTATGCAGTTGTGATATAATAAGTATTATAGTAAATAAATTAAAAAAAAAGGAGAAAAGAAGAATGATGATGTGGTAGCCACGTGAAAGCCACATGGCAGCCATATAGCCGCCAGGTGGCAACAAAGTGTCAGCTTCATCAGTAGGCTAACAAATCCCCACGCGAGGGAAATAGGTGTTGGTTAGGAGAGGAGCCAAGTGTCCCCTTTTTGCATGAAGGCCAAGTGGCATTCATGCAATAGCTTGAGAGGCCTATTAAAGGGGGTGCAACCCTCATTTCCAAATGCCCCAACTATCCTCTTGTCTCTACTCTCTCTAGAAATTGCTCTCTATGTCCTTATGTTTTAGTGTCTTTCCAAAATGGTCCCCCAACTATAAAATACTTATAGCTTGGTCCTTCGACTCTAACTTCTTTGATATTGTCACTTGGTTCCTAAGCCTTCAAAAGATTATAAATTTCAATACCCTATTTCATAAACCTATAAGTTGTAAGAAGAACCTTATCTTTGGAGTTTTAAGCAACGTGTACTTTGGAAGAAACTTTGGAGAAATAAATCCTACCATAGGAGAACGCTAGAACTTGTGGAAGGTATGTTACTTAACCTCCTAAGTCCAATAAAAGAAGAGATATAAGAAACTCGCCATTTCTGGCGGAGGTAGAAATACCTCCTACACACTGCTTTGCTTGGTTTGACCTTTGATACATTCCTTAATATTGTTTTGAGCAGGGAATTGAAGAGATATACATCTATTGGTTGTAACGGAATTGCACTTGTATTGATAAACCGTTACTCTTGTATTTGTGCTTGTATTGATTATAGTGAGTAAAGGAATTGCCCTTGTATTGATAATATTTTTTTTACTTGTGCTGATGTTGTTATTGCATAGTGCTTTTGAATATGTTTTGATTATGCGTGGATCATTTGGTATATTTGTGCTTATTAGCATTTGGTTTTGAATTGGGATCCATGTGCATGGGGAATATGACGTCTTGTTATTATTCTCTTTGCATGAGCGGCAAAGAGGCTTGGAATTTGTATTTTCCATTTGTCAAGGGCGTGTGAATGGCATATAGGCTTGGGTACCTCCAGTAGGGGTCAATTGGGGATTAGGATTGATCCACTCCTTTGAAATGACTATGGCCGTTTTGATAAACGCTCTAAGGCATAATATTCTAGTGACTTGGGGACATAGTGATGCATACTCTTGGATGTTGTTTGATCATTAATATTTGGTATTTGTGTGATAGTCAATGTGAGCCCAGTTTCATTACTCACTAGTTTGCAAACCCCCTTTTTACTGCTCTCGTAGGTACTCCAAATAAATAAGTATTTTTGCAACTGGTTGGACCTCTTTTCTGCAAGCTTTCATCACATGTATGTAACGGAGTTGGAGAAATGGTGATGCTATGAGAAATAATCACGAATAAGTCTATAATTTAAGTAAAGTTGATTTTGAACTATGGATGTAATAATTATATGTTGAACTATATCAAATGTTCTAATCTCATCGCTTTGACTTACGGAATTACTATATTGGAATCATATATGATCTGTCAGAGGTATTGGGACCTCCCTTGAGGTGAATATATCTATGAATTGTCTGCCACTACTTGCAGGTGTTGAGACCTCCATCACAGAAATGTGAAATTGTTAAACAGACATTCTATAGTTGATTTATTATTAATTGGATGTTGACTGATTTGCTTGCACCTTTGACAAGAGCCGTTGAATTTCTTTGGATCCATTCCCGACTTAAATAAATATTTGGCTATTTTAGACATTATAAAATAATTTAAAAAGATTAATTATTCAGGGCGTTATAGGGCCTAGGATCAGGGTGGCCACTCCCTAGCTCCACCCAAAGAAAGAAAAGGGTTATTTGTTTGAGGGGGGTTGGAGACCATAGAATGTTATTACAAACTAATACCTTACGATTCCACAGAACAATTTAGAAAATCTCGAACTGCTGGACAATGAAATTGTTTACAAGCAAAGGGATGGTTTCCGATGGAGTATATAAAGCTAGCCAACTATTTCAAGAATATCTTTGGTATATAAAGTAATTAAGTTCAACTCTTTCTTTAATCTTGTGTTTTCAGCATTATAAGCTGTACAATTTGCAATAAACTAGGTATCCCTTCTGTCTGAATTCTTTGAAACTGATTAATGTTGGCTGGCAATTTTTGGCAAACATGTGTGTTTTGTGTTTCCACTGCATAATGATACCAGATTTAGAAGGCTCACATCTTCAGTAGAGAGATTTGACAACTATTAAACCCCACAAGTAGAAAAGGGCAAGAGGATTTTATATTCGTCAGGATTTGTGTTACATCTCATTTTTGCTTGTTATACTTTATATCAAATCGATTATTTTTTTCATGTAGTGTCCGATGAGAACTTGATAATATATTTCACCACAATTAGGGCCTCAATACAATTTAGGAGCTCCTGCAACGTATGATAATTTGATGTCAACTTCCTTCACCCCTCGTGTGTGGCTTATCTCAATAATTCATTCAGGGTTTCCGACTCAACAATAACAATGAAAAACTGGGGTTCTTGTGCTCATTAATTACAAGTATAATTAACATAGGTAGCTAATGTCCATAATTTAAGAGCTCAAATTGTTATATGAAAATATAGATGTCGTCGGGCTAGGCATGTAACAATGCCGTTATCTTCAACTTTAAACTAGGGATCTAAATATTTATAGTTATAGCTAGAAATAATTAAATCCGGGAAGACTAAATGGATGACGCTAGTTGCATCACTTTCCAACATGAACTTGAGCAATTTCGAATTTCAACACTTTTTTTTTTAAATGAAGATTTTAAATCAAATTGCTGAATGTATTTGTCTATGTTTGGCAAGTAGATCTTTGATTTTATAGCTCAAATTGCTGCATCACCTTTTAAAAAAATCCCACGTCATGTTTACATAGTTAGCTGTAATAAAAGTACAACTATATATTGAATAGTGAATGTGCAAGAAAAAAATTAGCAATGAAGTATCCTTACACCTTAATTACCAGTTAACTCCCCACGATGTCTTTGCATAAAACATGTTTAATTAATTAATGTTTAAAAACAGGTACGTACTTTGACCCTGATCAGCTTATATATGGTCAAATTTCAAGATCAATCTACCAAATCACCTAGACATCTCTAATGTAAAATCTTATAATAATACTTAACTAGGAAAAAGAAAGAGAGAATTTAAAAGAAATAAATCTGATCAATGAACCATTTTTAAGAGTGCCATTGTTATTCAAACTCAAATATTTATTTATTTCCATTAGATGATGAAATGTTGTACAAAAGTCTGACAGTTGAGTGTTGACCATTGAATTTTATAGCCTTTTGTTTACATGAAAAACCAATCAAGAAATTCCAAAGTAAGTGATTATAACTTTGCAAATAATAATAATAATAATAATTTGGATGAAAATTAAATATTACATAAATATTGTCATTACAGTTCAAACTTTTCGATAAGATATGTTAACATGTTCATCACTATGTCTGTATTATTATATAATAACACGAATTGAGTTGTACTAAATTCTTAATTTAGAGAAGACAACATAAAATAATAATTAATATTGTCGTGTTTTGTTGGTTAGATGGGAACGTGAAAGAATTACTCGAAGTCAAATAGGGCTCTAAAATGTTAATTCTCTACTCTCTATTTTTAAAATCCATAAATTATAAATTAATAGTGACAATGACAATTTCGAGAATAAAAATTTTTTGGTTGTATGCGTAGTCAAATCCTTTTTTTTTTTTTTTTAAAGATCTTCGTCAACTCTATTTAGCAGTATAATTAATGCCAAATTCTTAAATTATTTCCAAAAATATGCAGAGTTTCCATTGCTTGTGGTAGAATGATCTTATATAGACATTTCATTATTAGTAGAATGCTCAATGCGTTGGTTCTACATACGTACATTAGCCAAGTTGCGTTCCGATCAATGACTAGGCTCTGCTATGACCATTAATTTTTGTACGCAAGTTGGCAACCTCACCTGTTTACAGACTTCAACAAAGTCGTGATTGAGATTCATCGAAAATTTTGACGAACACGAGTCAATTCACCGTGAGTTCAGCTTGGTCAGTTCAAGAGATATATAACAGGTGGAACTAACTTCATAACATGAATAGAATGGAGACATGTGATAGTAAAAGAGTATACGTTAATTTCTTTAATATAGCCTTGTTGAATTGATTCTATAATGAAACCAACAGTTAGTTTTGCAATATTTTCACCCATTTCATGGTTTTGCCCAACTTTACAAATAATACAGATCGTTGACTATTTAGGATTAGGTTATGTCCGACTTACTGTGTATATATAATTATAATATTATTATTAAAGGATAATTGCGTGCAAACACTAATAATTGTACCAGATATTCCGATCGCCGTATTAACGAATTGTCAATTTCTAGTAATATTTCTTCTTCTTTTTTTAAACATAAATTCATAAAATATTGAATATATTGCCACTTATCTGATCTAATGATATTCTAGTTAGCTCGCAAAGTCTGATCTAATGATATTCTAGTTAGCTCGCAAAGTCTTGATTAAGAGTTCAATTTTTCTTCTAATCATCACTTTCTAGATAAAACAATGAATGTTTGATTAGTTCGGCTGTCATCTCGGCAGTTGGTCGGCATGCATATAGAGAGAGAGAGAGATGTGATGATACGGGAGGATTTTTAACAATAAATTAGGGAAAAAATTTTGGTACTCCTGACCAAGGCCCGAATTAAATAACAGATTGAGACCCTTTAATCCATATGAAATTCCTAATTGGCTAGGAGTATACCAAATTCAGTACTTCTGGAGTGTCAGAATTTTTCCAATGCATTAGATAGACTTATTTTTCAAAAGCAGGGACTTTAGGTATGTTTATTCGCGATATGATGCCAATTTTTAGATGAATAGATATGTGTGTGTGTGTGTGTGTGTGTGTGTGTGTGGAGCTCCAAATATATCCTTTGGTACCATCATATATACAGTGTTTTAAAAACTCGCATTGGACTCTATGTGTTGTTACGCTTTGTAGCATTCATCCCACATTGATGCGCTAGATATGCCTAGCCTCAATACTTGACTCTATCACTTTTTTACGTCTTATGCTTTTTAGAACATTTATAACCGGTATATTATATAATGTTTTGTTCTACACATAAATATATATATATATATATATATTGTATTTGTGTTAACAAGACAAATTGATATTTTGTTTTGGTTGTGCATTATTATTGTTTCATATATCATCATCACATTATCTGTGGTTTGTTAATCTACAATTTTTACGTTAGATACTGGTCGAGATTTTAAATATCAGGCCTGGAGTGAAAGATACAAGTGTTTACTGTTTTAAGTGGAAATATTTCTGGTGAATGTTTCTCCTCCCGTAGTAGAAGATGGCGTTGTAATTTAATTTGGACCTTATATGTCATTCTCTATGTATGTCGTTCTCCTTGTACGTCATTCTCGATCTATTCAACCATCTATTCTACGTCAATTATTGTACTGTTATTTCCCTTGAGAGGAAATAAATCATATAAATAGTATCAACCATTGTTCATTAAGCAAACACATTTAATCTGAGTCATCTTTCACTACAAGAAATTGGTAAAATAGAAGCGACCTGAATTGGGGCGACCCAAAAGTCGCTGCAGCAAGTATTATCTATTGCAACGACATTTTCTGTCGACTCTAAAGGTGAATGGGCCTAACGAGACTGTTTTGCGTCGTCTCTATAAGCAAAATGTCGCGCCTATAGGTTTTGACTTATCGAGACGACTTATCTGGGCGTGCCTGTAAGTCAAGTGTCGTCCCAATACCGTGAGGCTATATTTGTCAATTTTTATTAAGTATAACACGGTGGGCTTCTTTCAATAAAAAAATACACGGTGGGCTGGCCCATTGGACCTGAACGGTTTTCCACTTTGTAGGACAATTGTGATTGGTTTGAAACTCTGAACGGTTT
>CAVNYN010272716.1:0-20467 GCA_963692815.1 Nyctanthes arbor-tristis | reverse complement strand
TGCCTATCTGAAGGTGATAATTACTAATCAGGCCATGGCCATGGCCATACGAGCGGTGTTTCCAGGTACAGCTCACCGGTTGTGTATTTGGCATATCTTAGCCAAGTTGCCTGAGAAAATGAAGCTCTTTGCACACATAGAGCATGTCGACAAAGTTGAGGGGCTATATTTGGAGCTCTGAGTTGGCGGTAGACTTTGAGGCCGTTGGGCTGAGCTGATGATAACCACTCCACTTGGACATAACACATGGCTTGGCGATATGTATGAGTTGAAAAAGCATTGGGTTCCAGCATATCTCAAACGTGATTTCTCGGCTGGTATGACTAGTTCGCAGCGGGCTGAGAGTAACCATGCAGTTTACAAAAGATACCTGAGCCATGAATGCTCGTTAAACGATCTCTACACGCGGTTCAAGAGAGCTTTAGAGCGGTAACGACTCTTGCAGCTTAAGGCAGATCACATTGATGTGAACGAGAGAATTGTGTCATCTACAGGGAATCTCATAGAAGCCCAAATGGCTGAGCGATATGTGAAGCCTAATTTCAAAATATTCCTCGAGGAGTGGTAAATCTGTCAAAAATATGTATGCGTGATGAAGGGAAGTACGCAGGATGCCCGCTTCTACAAGGTCACCCCGTACGATGCCGAGAAAGTTCGAGACCGTAAGCACCAAGTCACCTATGACGTTACTGCGGAATTTGTCTAATGCAGCTGCCAGAAGTTCGAATTTGAAGGAATTCCTTGCAGGCTCACTAGTATGAATAAGAAACTTAAATCATAGCCTGTGTTCATCAAATAATAATAAAACAATAGAAATAAATATGAACGAGGAACTTATTTTATAACCCATGTTCATCGAGATCGGAAGAGCGTCTTTTTAGAATTTTTATTTTTGTCTTAATTAAATTGAATATTTAATTAATTAAACACATATATATCGTTAGTTTAGATTAATTGAAAATTATAATTGTAATTTTTTCTTAATATTTTTAATAATTATGATTGTTTTTATTTAAAGGGATGAAAATTTTACACACTAAAATTTATTCATTTCGTAGCTATAGGCAAAAAACGAACCGTGATTTTTGTAGGACTTTTTGAAACTTGAGAAAATAAACTAGAAGATAGCAATATAAAATAATGTTCTTTTTCTCAATTAGGCTAATCAATATTAGAAAAAGTTAATTAATGTTCTAATAGAAGAGAAAGAAAAATATCCACATTCATGTTTATTCAAGAATCTAACCAAATCAGAGAATGTATTTTGTCAATTATACTTTTCATATGAAATTATAACATTAATTAAATTTATTCTTTGTTTCTTCCATAAATCCAATTTCGTATGTTTATAAATTTAGAAACGTTGCGGACAAAATGACTTAAAACATTGTAAAAATTTGACTTATTAATTAGGGTAATAGCTTGTAACAATTTATTTTTGTACAAAATAAAGGAAATTTTTATTTTGGATTCTTGTAACTTTCTATTATAAAAATTAAAATAAATTGATTAAGGTTTTCCTGGTGCACGTGGGGGAAAGAAGAGAGAAGGGAAGAAACATTTATAATTGTTAAGAATGGGATGATTATTTGTGTCATTTTAATTTTGACCGTTTTAGTATATTTAAAAAATTGGTGAGATTAATTAAAAAAAATAGTATCAATATAATTAGCCTTTAGATGTATATATATGTTAATAATAATATTTTTTGAGCGAAAACACGCGAGAATAATAATATATAAATGACAATTATTATCAAATAAAAGAGTTGGTATAATAGTTTAAAAGCATGTTACGCTTAACATATATGTCATGAGTTTAATCCTTCACTATTACATTCATAACAATTTTATTAAAGTGGCATTTGATGTGGTATGATATTATAAGCAATTGTGCCAGATAAAGCTTTAAGTGAGAAATATTTTCTGATTGCGTCAGATAAAATTATAATTGCGCTAGACAAACTGTCATTTAATATTTATATATATATATATTCATTCTAATCACATTTGAATAGAGTCTACCAGAGTTAGTCTCACATTTGAATAGAATATAGACTGTAGACTCGTCTCCATTGACATCTTTTAGACTATTCAAATGTGATCAGAATAAGTAATAATTCACAATAGAAGCCACTGGTAGTTTCATGAAAACTACAAGTGATTTCTTATTTTAAAATTGACATCTACGATATCGAGATCTAACGGAACGACAAAAAAAAATTTTAGTTTTGATTTGATTTGATCTCATAAACCTTGAAGTCTGTTGGTTAATTTTCGATCTTTTAAGTACAATTACAAATTTATATTGTATTAATATAAATGTGCATAGATAATACATGCTATTGAAAAACAGCACAACGTAAATCAACAATACATCAAGAGAAAATCAACTACAAAAAAAACAACCACATATTGAATTGAACACGGGACTCCCATCCCGTGCCTTAGTCTAACTCTTGGCTAGATAGACTAGTTCTCATTTGTGTTAATTCCAAAACAATACAACGTAAATTAACAATACACCACCAGAAAATCAACTACAAAAATATACTGAACATGGGACATCCATTCCTACCTTAGAGCATCTCTAATGGTGTAAAGTGAATGTCTTCTTATATGGCTTTAATTATTGAAAATTGGAATAAATCATCTCCAATAGTCAATGTGAATTGCATGAATTAAAAGATATTTGTCAAGATATAAGTAATTAATACAATAATGGAGAAGAGAGAGAGAGAAAAAATAGAAGAATTGCAATATAAACATTGTTTATGGACATCGTCTATAAATAGACATTATGATAGATAATGTCTACTTCTTTTATTATCACATCACTTTTTTTAAATAATGTGACAGAAAAATATCCCAATAGACATTCCATTGCAAATGCTCTTAGCCCAACCCTTGTCCCGATGGACTAGGTCTCATTTGTGCTAATTTCAATTTTTGTCAAGTTAAAGAGATAAAAATTAAACTTACAAAACTCACGATATGCAAAAAGGGCAAGGCAATTGGAAGAAGCAATGGCACGGAAAGAGCAAGTGAGCGATGATGATGATTCAGTGCCAGCTGCGATCAAGGAGGGCGGTGAAAGATTCACTCTCCGAAGGAGAAGGATCCGACCGAAGAAGAGGTTGGTAAATAGGGTTAATTTTGAATAGCATTGTTTCAGTACATCAGCTGTCCGCCTTTTGCATTATCATTTCACTATGAGTTTGCATTAATATTACAAACTATTATGTATATGCAATTCTATCTTGTATGTGATTACTGTCTTTTCTTTTAACGTGACGATGTGTTTCTTTTTCTATTTCTTCAAATACGTAGACAGAGAATAGCGTGACAAATTGCCTCGGCATCCAGTGTAAGTGAAATAGTCATCAACTGCTTGCTCTGTGACTTCTCCAGGCAGAGCCTTAACCTCATCTTGGAAGCTTTAAAGATCGATCCCTTGAATGAATGGGTAATACAATTTTATTTTTTATTTTTATTTTTGGCTCCTGTTCCTCGAATCCATTCTTGTGAAAGTCATATTTCTTTGCTACTCTTGTACATGAATACATTTCATTGTTTTCTTCTCGTACTTCGATGGTACTAGCACGTGTTTGTCTGGTGAAGGTTCAAGAGTCTTTGGGCTATTATATATATTGCAGAGTTAAGTTAAACCATTGAAATCACTAAGTCTGTGAATTTAATGTATTTTGTAAATATCTTGGAGCCCTTTCTCATCCATCTCTTCCTCCTCCGTCTCCTGCTGCTCCTGCTTCCCCACTCTCTACCTCCTCCTCTCCCACTCCATCATTGTTCATTTACTTATTCATCTAAATGGTAATGTTATCTCTCTTGTTTTGATTAAAACTGCATTCTTCAATGCCCTTGGCAAATGGATATAAATAACACAGATTCTTCCACTTCAGGTATGGGAAGCTAGGTGTCTTATACTTGAGAAAAGTCATTATGGTTGGCATAGAGAATTGAATTCTATCAGGTCACTTGCTGAAGCCAATGCCGACCTCAATACCCACCATATGTGGTAAGCTACGTTATTGCATATTTATTTTATTTGGCCATTTCCATGTATCAAGTACTATTTTCTTTGATGGATGCCTGAGCTCTTTATCCCAGGGGCGGAGCTAGACTTCTCAATTAATGGGGACAAAGAATGACGATAAAAATGAAAGTTATAATATGAACATTTGTTGATAACTAATAATAATTAATATTATCATATTATCATATATAACCATAACATACTACATCCGTCGTCATTATAATATTTTGAGCTTAACAAAAATTGCGTAAAATGTTTTGTGAAAGTATCAATAGTAAATTCTATATCGCAGCTACTCTGACTTAGTGTTCATATTCTAAAATGGTTGTATAATTTTTTTCATTAGTATCAAAAGTTCCCTCATTATAAATAAGCTTGTTGAATTTCGAATATTATCAAGCCCCAAATTTTCAAAAAAGAATAGAAGAAAAAGAAAAATTACTTGAAAATTGAGAAAAAAATTGTTACCTGAAACAAAGATTAAGATAGAAAATCCACTTTTAACACTTTGATGTTGTGGAGAAATATCAGATTTGTAGAGTGGTACTTATAGTTCTTTGAGGAATGCTATGAGGTATTACTACTTGGAAGCTTTCTGTCTTATGCCACATGATCCTTCTTATTTCAAATTTATTATCAATTTCAATGTTTCCATCTGTGAAGTGGTGGTGCTGTATTGTTAATAATACAGATTCCAGTGTCGATGGCTATAGTAGATGTCATACGTCTCTTGAGTATGCTAAATTACACAGCATCATTAACTTCTTCTGGTTGAATTCTCTTTTACCTTAAATAATTTATTATCTAGAAAAAAAATAAAAAAGTGTGGGGGCTAAATTATGTAAATGTATTATTACATCATACCACATCCTAGGAATTTTTTTTTTTTTTTTTGGGGCTGGAGCCACTGCCCCCACACTGGATCCGCCAGTGCTTTATCCTATCATGCTAGGAATGGTTGTTTAAAATCATTTTCCCCAAACTCATTTTTAATTACACATTCTCTAGAAAAATTAAGTTTCATGTCGCAATAATTAACCTCAAATCTCCAAAAAAGTAAAAATTTTTGGCAACAAAGTATTCTCCAAGCAAACTCATAATTCCAAGTATCTTAGATACACAATGATTTAACCTTCTGAGGTTTAAAAGCTTCATTTTGTGCTTTGTTGTTGGTCAGATCCCAATGCATTGTAGCTTTCAAATGATTACCAAATAAAAAAGGAGACTTCCAGCCACTTGAACACAAATCAAGTTGGAATGTAATTGGGTATCAGTTCTGGTTAACATGGGAACAAGTGAGTACCCAACAAGTTAATATAAGAAGTTATGAGCTTATCAACCTATACAAATGGAAGAATAAGTGGTTGAGGTTAGTGTAGTTTAGAGGAAATTAACACTTATCTTCAGTTCTAAAGCTTGTGATTTTATCTTTTGCCCCAAAGTTTAACGTAATAAACTTCTCATTGTTGATTTCAATGAAGCACATGCCATCTTGTTGCTTTATTATTCATTGCCACTATAACTCTATTATTTATGTTTGCTATATTATTATTCTAAAGTGTGGCGAGTAATACAATATGCATGCAGGTATAATAAATTTTGGGTTGCTGATAAGCTTGGAACCGAAGCTACAAAGAAGGAGTTTTGACTCAATAAAGAAGATTTTATCTGAGGATCCAATTAACAGTGTTGTGTGGGGCATGTTAGACTGGCTTACTGGGACGTTTCAACCTCATGATATATGCAAAGAAATTGAATTCACAGGAAGTATCTTGTCTGAGCATGCTATGAACTTAGATGCCTGGTACTACAGACACCAGCTTGTTTGGAATCTTGGGAATGAGTATAAGCACAAGGATCTTGATTTCACAAGGAACATTTTACTTAAAGATGCAAAGAACAAATGTGCGTGGAACCACAGACGGTCTCTTCTTCAGACGCTTGGAAGTGATTCAAGATATGATGAACTTAATTTTACGGGGGATATTTTATCCTCTGATGATGCAAGAAATGAATATGCTTGGTTCCACAGACGGCAGATTGCTGAGGGGTTCCCTAAGGAGGTTCAAGCTGATCTTGCTGACAAAGAACTTCAATTCTCACATGATATTTTACTTAGGGACCCAGAGAACAAATATGCCTGGTTCCATAGACGATGGGTTTTCCAGACAGTTGGAACTAATGTAGAAAACAAGAAGCTTGCGTTAACAAATTGGTTTTTGTTTGCAGATGTAAAGAACAGTTATGCCTGGTACCATAGAAAGGTAGACTTCAGTTCATGAAAAATCATTTTTTGTTTCTTAAGTTTATTCAATGCAAGACTTTACGAGTACATTTCTCTATGCAGTGGGTTCTTATGGCATTTGGAGGATGGGAAAGTGAACTTGCATTTTGTGATGAACTACTTAAAGATGACATTTGTAATGGCTTTGCCTGGAATCAGGTAGTTTGGCAGATCTTTGTGACTACCTATTTGGAGTTTAGTGCCCTAACAAGTACATGATGTGCTATGGGTGCATCTTTTTGTGCGGAAGTGTGTATATATCATCCTAACTTTGAAGTACCTCCAGTCATTTCAGCACAATGAATTTTCCTGACAACCAACAGAGTCTTGTGGTCAATAAGATTAGTTCACTCACATGCATCTTTTTTTGCCTTCCTGTTCGTTTCAATTTTACATCTTTTGAATGTTCTAGAGTATCTAGCTACTGGGCTGGCACACACAGCAGGCAAAATAGAACAATTTGAATTTGCATACTTACAGATTTTAAACTTTCAATGAACAAGTCATAGAAACATGTGAACTTAACGAGCAATTCTTGTACTAAATAAGATGCTAACGAAGATTTTGGGAAACATCATAGCCATTGGTCCAAGCTTCACTTGGATAATAAATTCTTAAACAATGACTTTTATTAGGATAAGTTCTAATAGAGGTTTTAGAGCTTTTGAAGCTTTAGGGTTTTTATCTCATACAGCCCGAAGGTTTACTTGTGTTGGTCTCTTGCACTCATTTATTTTAATTTTCATCTTTTATGTTTCACCAAATATTAATCAACACCAGTCCTTTTGATAAGCAATCAAGCAGTTATTAAGTTGTTTTTAGATATTGATCCAGCCTTAAGAACACCCTCTGCTTTATCGTATGGTTGGTTTTTTCAGTAATTTTTACCTGTGCCTTTTCATTGTCTATGTTTTGCGCGTTAACACTCCTTGCGCCCTCAGGTCCTGTTAGTATTTTCCTCTTTTAACCAAACTATAAATAGAAAAGAAGGAAAAAGGAAAGAATATTTTTTTATTTTTTTGGGGGTGGGGGGTGGTGTTTGAAATCTGGTAGTCATGATATGAAAGGAGGCTTGTCAAATGTCATTGCAGATTTTCCGAGCTATATTATAAGGAATCTCTATTGTTCATAAATATTGGACAAAATCAATGTGTTCATTCCGTACTAGATCTATATATGTTTAGCACCATAATCATACTTCTCTCCGTGATCTATCATGGTATGTAATATGATTTCTTGCTCTTTATTGTATTGTCGTATAACATGATTTCTGGCTCGTAATTTTAAGATGTATAATATGATTTCTGTCTCTAAATTGTGTTGTTGTACGTCTGTGTGTATCGCGTGGGATATATTTGTTGAATAACAAGCATGAACTGGGAGATGAGACCCTTTTAAGCCTTATAAAAACAGAGGTGAAAGCATAATGAAATGGCAGTGCAGAGTTAGGAGGTCAAAGGCAGCACATAGTTTGATGGTTATGATTCCAGTAAGATTGTTATGACCCGAGTTTCTGAATCAGTTAGTTTCCAACTTACTAGTTATTAGTGTTAGTTTCTTCTTTTAGATATTTCTAATTTCTAATTCCCAATTACTATTTGAGTTTTCATACAGTATTACCAATTCCTAGAATGGTGCAGCTAATGCTGTCATTTTTCCCTTATTTTGTGAAATTGTGTTGTTTGTAGAGATCCTTTGTGGTCAAGATAGGCAGCCAAGATGTGACTGAAGACATGAGGGAGTCGGAAATAAAGTATGCTATAACAGCCATTTGTGAGAACCCGGAAAATGAATTTCCTTGGATGCACCTAAACTTGCTTTACAGGAAATGTGACTTTTATGATTCCATAATAGATGGTGTTTGTCTGTCTATTCTATCAGACAGAATAGATGGCATAAAAGATCTGAACAATGTCTTCATGGATAGAAGGCCATACATGAATGCCCTGCACACGGTTCTGGAACTTATCTCTCATGGTTACCAAGCCAGCCACAAGATGGGTGCTGTTATAACTGAGCTATGTTCGAGCTGCAAGTTGGGTGTTGAGATAACACGTCCAAGTTCGGGAGGTTCCGTTTCTGGATTTGTCAACTGCATCGGTTGAGTTTTGCAATATATCAATCCGCTGAATGCACGTGATTGGAAATATCTCATGGGGATGGCTGTTAAAGTAGTTGATAAAGCCTATGACCCTAACTAAGTCTAGGAAGAACAGGGGAATGGCCGTGCTTTCAGTGTGAGTCTGCACTTGGGGCACATCATTTTGGATTAAAATCAAAATTACTGTGTTTTAGTCTTAGTTTGTAAATGCAGGTTGCTATTTAAGAGGCGTTGGGCCTATTATCCTTTTAAGAGAGAGGGCTACATTTTCCTCATTTGTATAGTTGAATTTTACCATGCTTTCAGTAAACTCTTCAGCATAATCTTGCCATGAGATACTACGTTAGCTTGAAATTTTACCTGCCAAAACTCCAAATGTCTGAAAAACCCACTGCATAATGAAATGTAATCTAAGATTTGCATTGAACAAACAGAAAAAAATAAACTTGAGAAAATGAAATTGCACCCCCACCCCCTCTTTCTCAAGAGAGGAAATTGCACCCCCAGGCGCCAACCCCCAAAGAAGGTGAACTCCAGTTCATCTGACTATGGAACCAAGCACATTTACTCTGCACATTTTTTCCTTGAATTTTAGTTCGTTGCTTGTAGCAGTAGTGGCAAGCTGCTAAGAAATAATGCATCTTTCATACCTACAGATATATTCCATTAAGCATCCACATAAAAGAAATATGTCTTACATATTCTGACAATAAGTTAATATGGCAATAAACAATAAAAACAAGTTGCAATTTTGAGATGCATCAGTATCCACATCGAGAAGTTAACTCCTTCTATTTAAAGGGAGAAATAATTGAAACTTGTGAATCGGAGAAAACATTTTTTATGTCTACAATTTCTAGACTACGCTAAGCATTGTGTTTAAGCATTAATAACTATTTTTGTGTTAGTTAGAACCGACAAAAACAATAATTAATCCAATGAACTAAACACAGTTGAAACTTGTGAGTCGAAGAAAATATATTTCAGGTCCACAATTTTTAGACTACACTAAGCACTGACGACTTTTTCTCTGTATTGTATAACTTAATTAGCTCATGTAACCCCGTTAGTCATTCATTTCATTCTTATGTTGATTAGAACCAATAATACAAACAATAATAATCCAGTGAACTTCACTTTCATTCAAGTTGCTGGAGAGGTCCTTAATCCCATGTGATGCTGTACTTCCTTTACATTTTGATCGCTTTAGGGCAGACGGAGGTTGAGTTTGAGTTTTCATAAGCCCAGTTTCATGAATTAGTATATATATCTTGCGATTTGATCGGCAAAGGCCTTGTTACTAATTTCGAGGTTCAATTCAAGTTCGAATTTGATGGCGTGTTATTGATATGATATTTTTTTCTTTTGCAGGCTTAGAGCTTGTTTGAACCTTTTTATTTGTAAAATTTGGTGAATTTATAAAGAGGAGAGAGGTAGAATGTGTATTGAAAATGTGAAAACAAATTGAAATATGTGGTTGTAATTGAACAATTGTCAAATCAAATGTCAAATCAGTGGTAGGTAAAATTATAAATTGGGAGAATGAAAGGAAATAAAGAGGTTCAAACAAGCTCTTAGTGTTTCTCATTAAGTTTTTCTCCCTTGTCGGTGCAAAATCCTAAATTATTCAGTCTTCACGGTTGACGCCCTTTCTTCGCAAATCATCTTATTTCATCTCAAACCTTGTGATTAATGTCGTTTTTTGATGTTGAGACCTTGAATGCTTACTTGTAAGGTTTGGACTTAGAATGTTATGCTTAAACTTCTGAGGTTTGCCTGTAATTTTTGAACTTACAATGTTTGGTGTGTGATTGAATGTCTGAAGCAGACTGGTTCTAACCAGCTGAAATCTATTGATGGGTTTGAACTAGTAGTGGCAGATATCCTAGCTTCAACCTGACTGATACGCCAGGAACTTGGAGAATTCACAAGGAAGATTTTGACTGAAGTATGCAGATAAAGTTGTTTGTAATCCCTCGTGCTATAGGCGAATACTTGCTCTGAAGTTTGGAGCTGATGATGATAGGAGATATCTTTGTTGTCCCTCAAGTCAAAACATCTGCCAGAAAATCACTACCAGTATAACGTTCTTGAGCCACGCACATGTGAATTCAAAACATGGTACTAATCAGAAAGCTCTCCATCTATATACATGACACAGACCCTGTACACATCCTTCTTCATAGACTTCAACCAATGATCCCATCAATCCACATTTCTGGAATTTGTTCAGTATGCTGATGCC
Organism: Nyctanthes arbor-tristis; assembly: GCA_963692815.1. Lineage (NCBI taxonomy): Eukaryota > Viridiplantae > Streptophyta > Magnoliopsida > Lamiales > Oleaceae > Nyctanthes > Nyctanthes arbor-tristis. The sequence goes on along the minus strand of CAVNYN010272716.1, from coordinate 9,784 downwards.
AGTAAGGCGCCTTCAGAGGATGCATAAATTCCAAGATTTGACAAATGCTGTCGCGAAATCCACAATGATCAATGCTGGGATGTAGGTCCTGGACTGCACACCTAACGCTGCATGCAGGTACGTACCCTAAGTACATAAGATCCAGTAGTGCGGCTAGTGCATGTCCAATTTTACATCTATTCGCAATAATGCTCATTTCTTGTTTGTAAAGTTATGGATTTATATGAATTTTTTAACATGATCATTGGAATTTGGGAAGTTTTTGCTTTTCCATTTACGATTGTGGGGAGAATACAGTGAAACAGCAAATGATGTAAGGTTGTGAAATTCCTTGTGAGTTTCTGTCAAGCTAATTCTAATTTTACTATTAGTATTGCTTAAGTTGAATAAGCACTTCATTAAACTACTTAATCTGTGATGAATTTACTTGTTTTTTCCCCTTTTACATGCACCTGGCTGAATTGTTTTTTTTTGTCAAAGGTGTGGGAAATGCAATTATATATAATAGTTGTAACAAAATTTGAACGGAACTCAGAATATTCACAAGGTCTAATCGTGTTTGGTCATTAATGGACACTATAAGATTTGTTGGTTTTATAATGTTTTCGCACTGTTAAAATAAGTAAATAAGTTTCCTTCGATTTTCCAAAAATAAATAAATTTTTTAAAATAAATAAATAAATAAACAAATGAATACATTAGGTAAGAAAGTTCTATCTCTAGCATATTAAGAACTAAGGCAAAGTGGTTCGGGCAAGCTTTAACCTGACAGGGTATGATGCCATGCTTCTGGGGGATTGGAGGAAGTAAAGGATGCATGTATTCATTTGAAAATTGGCATACAGGTTATGTGGGTTTTGAGGGCTTTAAATGCGAGTTCGTGTGCAATTAGTTATTTTAATACTTAAATGTTCATTTATTTAGCAGTGAGATCAGTCGTTACATAAGAATTGCCTTGAATGTGAACAAGTAATATATTTTTGTTGCATGGAAATTATGTGTGTAGTAAGTTATCCAAGGAACTCATCATTTTTCAGTTTAACCACGTTCTGGAAGAACTTCAGTGGCGTTTTTCTTGCTCTAAATGCTGATGCACTGCAATCTTTTGCTTTTACGGCCATTCCTTAATAGTTTCAATGCTTGACTTTTCAGCTTTGAGTTATGGTTGTGATGTCCCAGACTGGTTCATCTCATCTGGTGCATTTTATTGGGATACAATGTAAAGTTAGAAATGATGAGTTTCATAGCATTACTTACAGTATGGGGGCCTTAAGAACAAAGGGAATCTTTTGTGGCATTTGTCCATCAACATGGAATTATTTAAAGGCAAACAAGAAGTGTGAATTTCAATGCTGTTGAAGTACAGTGCAGGCAAAGATGTACCAATTATGCCCAAGGTGGATTCTATTTGCAGTTGATATCTTGAGTTGACAAAATTAATGGATATGGCAATATTTTATCTGTCCAACAGAGTAACGTTGGTAAAACTTTATGTTGAAACAAGTGTTATGACAAAATTTTACATTTTTTTGCAAATGTATACACAGTCAAACAATTTGTTGGTTTGGAGCTAATGTTAAGGGATGTATTTTGTTTACATAGAGTACAAAGTTATTGTCGTATCTTTGTGATTGCAATTTTTATATTATAATAGCACACAATAATGGATAGGTTTCATCGCACAAAGATAGGAATTTCTCCAACAAAAATATCATTAGTAGCATGTATATTTAATTGAAATAATTCTCGTCTGAGGCCAATTTGACAGGGGAGAAAAAATGCTTAATTTATATATATCTGGCTCTTGTTTAACTAAATAGTTCACAGGTATTTTTTGGAGACATTTCGACAGAGTTCCCTTATAACTTTGACTTATAGAACCTATGGGGGGAACAATAAATTCAACAACGATCATTGCCACAAGCATTACTCCATAAACCCATATAATCTTACATGGGATCAACATCATACAAATATGATAAGCCACGCTTAAAGACCATTGCTTAGGTTAATGTCATACATTTATGGCGGGCAGAGTAATATTGCTCTCTGCAAAAAAAATGTATCTTTCACCTAACAACTAAGTAGCAAATAAGCAGAGCTTGTCCTATACAATGGTCCAATTTTCTTCCTTCTTTCTGCAAAAGGATACCATAAAAATAATAAATAACTAGCCAGAGTTGGAGGTCTTACAAGCACAGCCTGAAGTAACAGAATGATTTCTAAATCTCGACTTACAGTTAGAGATAAACACAATTACCCCAAAACGTCTGTGACAAGAGACATGCATTTAGCAATATCTTGAACGTTTCATTGTTGTGCAACTAGAAGTGGTTCTACCACGTATCTTATGGTTCTAGCAATAGGACATGGTACGCTGTAAACAAAGAAAAATCAGTGGACGCATCACTACACATTGAACACTCATAAGGGATCTCCAAAAGTTCAACGGCAAGTACGATTGCAGTGTCTTGATCTGTAATAATGACCTCAGGTGGTAGATGGTGCGGCATAGCTTCCAAAAACTTTGAAAATAGCCAAACAAATGATTCACCCGTCTGCCTACTTATCAATCCGCACCCAAAAACTGTGGTCTGCTGATGGTTATTAACCCCTAAAAATGGGGCCAGATACCAACCATACATATTAGTGCTAAAAGTTGTGTCAAAAACGACGACATCCCCAAAGAAGGCGTAGGAATGTCTACAATCGCTGTCGGCTCAAAAGAATCTTGTAAGGGTACCATCGCTAGCAATGTCAAAGCAGTAGAAAAAATCAGCATTCTTCTCCTTCTCGAGCTCAAAGTGATGAATCATCAACTGTGCATCACACCCATCAACAACAGATTTCAAAAGCCCTTCATAATTATAAATATCCTTCTCCGTACATCCCATCAATGACGGACCCCCAGCATCATTCGTCAATTGCCTAATCTGTGTATGTATAGGAATATTAGCATCAGAGAACTCTAGCATAAGCGCTTTTTTCACGGCTGAGACATTCCGGTGTGACCATAGCAGGTGTACCTTGCTAGGAGTGGTTAGAAGATGGTTGTGAGTGTCCTGAAACAAGGTGACTGTCCACTCATTACTGTCATGCTTTTTTGAAATGTTCATTCTTGCCTGACATCCACACCTAGTCTCACTGCGTCTTCTTTCAACCCCATGTTGAAATGCCTCTGGGTGCTTCTTCTGGTATGAGTCGTTAGGCTTTCCCTCCTTACTACAAGCCAACGACTTCCAACATACCACGCCAGACCCGTTTTTCCTACTATTGGCAATCTTTGTGCTAAACCCTATCTTCCTTGCGTAGTTGTTGTACCAAGCAAGTGCGGCCTTTGCACTCTCAAAGTCATGGCCCACAGTGACGATATCTCCAGGTTCAAAGACAGGCATGATATTTTGACCGTCGAGCTGAGCTCCAGACCATAGCATACACATTTAAAACAAATCAGCAACTTTCTCAAATTATTCGTTGACCAGAGATCAACAATTATCGCATCTCGACTCAACTTACCTTTGATGGCTACAAAAGGTGGTGGCATCTCCTCGTGGGGAGTTTCATCTGTATTTTGAAAAAGATGTAGCTTCTGAGCAAAAGCAAGTTCGGCTTCAACAGCCAACATAGGTGGCGGCTCCTCATGGTCGTCTTCGACTTCCATGTCATCCACTAGGCAGTGAACAATTGCATATCACATTATTTTCTGTAATCAAAATAATTACCGAGACATCGTTAGACCATGTATATGGTTGTTTACCAATTATGCATCATTTGCCAAACTTCATTACTGCATCCTTATTTGTGAGAATACTATACCATTTCAAGTATTGGTAAAATAGAAATAAATAAATACATAAATACATAAATAAATATTGTTCTCTTAATTAACAAGATTAGGCAAGTGTCATGATATCAAATCATTAATGCCAACATTTTAGCTAAGTAGTCTCATAAATAATTTCTCATGTAAAAGAATCCAAAATTCCCTTAATTTTTCATATTTACATCACTCAATTGTACACTTTTATTTTATTTCTTCATTGAATTTGATTCAAGTCATATAAGCAATTATAGCTCGAGTCGTTCTGGATTAATGTCTCTCTATGTACGATCAGTTTTAATTTAATTTTAAATTTGTATTTTTTTTAATGTTAGAAATATAATCTGAGTATTGAATTAACTACTTTTCCATTTTGTTGCTCCTATGTATTTCATTTTCTATGAGGATGTTGTATTTTTTTTTCCATTAGCAAAAAATGAATGATTTACTTGAATATACTTAAGAATGTTATTTCGAATGCTCTATTTTGGCTGTATATATCCTTGATGACACCATATTTCATGACCTAAGTAATTGACTAGACTAGTTACATATTAATGGCCTAAGTAATTGACTTATCCACATTAAAAAAGGCAAAATGCATAACTAGCTCACTTCTTTCATTCATTCGTTTCTCACTTTTCCAACAAACACCATTATAACCTATAGTTGTTATCTTTATTAAGCTTCCGGTTACGAACAAATTAGGACAAGTTGGAAATTCATTTGAGAGATTGGAAACTGTGTTTTATACCTTCTAGAGTTCGATCAACGGTATCTTCAACATTCACACATCACTTTTGAGAACCGAAGAGGGCAGATTGTGTTCAATTGTAGCTGAATACAAGAGAAAACAAAAAATATATATATATATTCAAAAAATTACCAAATCGCCGACCCAAGTGCACTGCTGAGGATTGACTTACCGAAATTCAAATAATTACCAAATGCAACCAAAACTCAAAAAATTCAAACAACGCATTGCTGGAGATCAACACAAGGCCACTGAAATGCACTAAGGGAAAAAAAAAATTACTTTGTAAGCAAAAAAAGCAATTTTTTTTACCTGAAAATGTCAACAGAGCTGCAGAGAGAAAGTGAAGTCAGATTACCACCGGAGACGGCAGGTTGCAGTAGCTTTTCAACTGTGCTCGATGTTGGGGTGGCGGCCGGCCGGTTGAAAACTTGATGAATGTGGTTCGAACGGTAGAAATTTGGGGCGCAGACAGTATGTGTAGTGTGAAACGAAAGGAGAGAAGGAGAGATTGGGGACTGCTTCTAAAAGGGGGAGTTACACCGCCGCCGTGCTCGCCTCCTACCGTTCCGGCAGTTTGTTTTGTAGCTGGGGGGTTGGGGGTTGTGGCCGAGAGAGAGAGAGAGAGAGGTTTGGTGGTGGGGGAGGCGGATCTGACGGGTTGGGTGGGATTTTTGGTATTGGGAGAAGATTTTGACTTTTTTTTAGATAGGCCGCGCTCAAAATTGGGGGGAAATTTTATTGGTTGAGTTGGCGTGGGACCCACGTTTCCAAATTGGCATGCCACATGGGCTGTTGGGCTCCTACCCAAAGCCCCTATGTTTCATTAGAAAATTGAAAGTAAGGTTCTCATGTGTTAATTGTGGAGAGGAGATAAATAAAAAATTCTCCCTATATTTATATTTTCTCACAAAATTTCTTCTATATAATATATTATTTGAGAATGCGTTTCCCCCCTCATTTTTACACTTAATGTGTTTTCCCTTTGAGTTTTTTACTCTACATTAATCTTACTCTTATGATGATGATAGATTGTGTAGCATAATATTAGTCATTAATACGAAGACATCATCTCTTTCTATATTAAGTCACATCACTATCTTGCGTCATCACAACACCAAGACGTATGAAAAATGGAAAATATTATTTAAATGTAATTATTTAAGTAATCTTTTACAAAATAAGGCAAATTCACAATCTTACTCATGTGTATTATGTGTTTAGGGAAAATAACTTAAAGATAAGACGGTAAATTTATACTCCAGTAATCTTTTACTACCTATGTCCCAAAAAGATGGTCCAATTGTCATTCCCAAAATATGGTCCAGTATTCGTTTTTAAAAAAATTGAAATATTGATTTTTTTTATATGTCTCTATTTAATGAGCATAGTTATCATAAAATTAGAATTATTAAAGTGTAATAATTAATAAATAAGATCGGAAGAGCACATAAATGATATTAAAAATTACTTTTTCAATATTATTGAATAAATTTTTTTTAATTTATATGAAAAATGAATAGAATCATCTTTTTTGAGACGGAGATAGTACAAAATAAGGTAAACTTACAATCTTACTTATGTGTATTGGGTGTTTAGGGAAAAATAATTTAAAGATAAGAATGTAAATTTACCCTATTTTATAAAAAGCCTGAATGGTTGCTTATAAATAGCGGGAATCCGTATGTATAGTACTAGATAATTTCTATAAGGATGATTTCACAAATTGTCATCAGTCTTTCAACTTTTTATCAATTAGGTCTCTAAACTTTTTTTCAATGCCGCAAGCCTTAATAATTCATAAATTCACTTGTAAAGTTGACCGTTTACCGTTATTTTTTTGAAATAAAAACAAAAGAATTCTAAAAAATAGTAAAAATAATAAAAGGCAACATTTATCGCCATATAACGCACATCCTTCGCAATTGAAGATGCTTGTCTTATGTCATTAACATTCTGGATAGATTTTCCACCTTTATTTCAATTTTATGTTATGGATGGTATTAGAACATCCACATTGGTAGTGTTGATGTCGGTTGTTAGTGAATTTGTTAGTTAACAACTCAAAAAATAATCTACATTGGTGATGTTAAAGTAATTGCTAAAAATATTTATTTTAACAAGTTGTTAGTTTTGTTATCAAATTTAATAATAAATTTAACACTTTATGTGGTATTATTATTTTTTAATTAAATTGAGATTGGTCTACTCTTTTACTATTGAATTGATAATTAAATTTAACATTTTTCGTTCAAATCACCAATGTGGCACAAATTATTAGTTAAATTTAACTTGCTTAAGTGTCATTTGACCATCGCTAAAAACTTTACTTTTTGCTTATTTAAATAGTTAATTTTAACACTACCAATGTGAATACTCTTAGATATGATTTGTAATTTTTGTATTAAAAAAAAAAGAAAAAGGATATGATTTGTAATTTTAAAAAGTGCTTTTCTTTTTAACGGAAAAATAGGCATAATAGTTAAGCATCATAAATTTCCCCAAGGGAAGATGCACGATTAATTTTCCTTTTAATTATAATGAAATCAAACACTCCTGGTAGATTTTATAAATAATACTACCTTCGTACAGATAGATGAAGGCTAAGCTTAGTTACTGTTATGACACCAGACATTAGATAAAATAGTAACAATGAATTTAATACACCAGACATCATATAAAGTAGCAACAAAGAATTGAAGTTGGAATACAAAACGAGCCATTTCCCAATAAATCACATACATATAATATATATGCGCTGGAAACCAAATGAAACACGCCTTTATGTAGTCTTATTGCTGACTTATCGTGTCACTTAAAAGTGCAGTACGACTTATAAGAAGCTTTATGAAAACATACATCTTCGTGTTATTTATTTATCTTAAAAGAATTACAACTCCCATATTTAAAAGCTTGGGGCAACTTGTCATTACAATTTACGTCCCAGAAGGCACATACTAGCTTTTCGACAAATATAAGTAACTACTTCATAACAATAATAATATAATAAAGTTGAAAATGAAAAGTAAAAATAAATTTTAAGAAGGCAGAAACTATTTACAAGATGAAAGTACCATCCAGAATAAAATGCAGAAACTGCCGTTAGAAATGAATTCGAGAGAAATGATCTTCAAAAAATCATTCGACAAGCTCTATATAATTTACAAGATGGATGTCGTAAGCATCTATAAAAAAGACAGTTCCACTTGATACATGCGAAAACTAAACCAGTAATTTAAGTCGGTCACAATATAGCTTACCAAAGACCAAAGCTCTTGGGGTTCATTATGATATTTCAACCAAGCAAATCCAAAAGAACTTGCAAATAAACCAATAAACATATTATTATTATTATTATTTAGAAAATGAAAAAGAAAATTGTATTTAAAATAAAAAATCGAGCCTGATTTTGGAAATCTTTGAAATATGCACATGATTTTTGCAATTTTGAGTTTCATGCATGTGTCCGGTGTAATTTTCCCCAAGTTTTTTTTTTTCAGAAAACCGAAAAACTGAAACGAACCGAACCAGTTCGGATCGGTTTTTGGAGTCGGGTTGGTTAACAGTTTGTAGAAGGCCGAACCGAATCGGTCTGGGTCGGATCGCGAATTTGACTGGTCAAATCGATCAAAACCGAACTGAAGATACCAGCCCGGTTAAACCGGTCAAACCGGTTAAATATATATATATATATATATATTTTTTTTTTTTTAAGAAAAAACGTGTTCAGCTTTTTTACAAGCTTCAGTTTCCAATTTCCAAACGTGTTCAACTTCCAATTTACAAACTTCAAATTTACCATTCAAATAGACAGAATGTGTTTAGCTTTTTTCCTCCTCCAATTTACAATTCACAATATCAAACTGCACATCCAACTTGAAACCCAAAAACTTCAAATTTACAATTCAAATGGACATATTGTATTCAAATTTTTTTCTCCTCCAATTTACAATTCACAAAATCAAAATCAGATTTGGCACATCCAACTTGAACCCTAACCCCAATGCACATTCAAAATCACTGTCCTTTTATCCGTTTTAGTAGCTACTACCGCCGCCAGTGGATCTTCCACCGCTGCCTCTGTTGCGCTCTGCCTCTGCGCTGTTCCATTCCGCCGCCGCCGCTGCTGTTGACGACCAACGCGCTGCGCCTACGCCAACGCTGCTGCCTCTGCCTCCGCCTCCGCATCCGCAAAGCTGCTACCTCTGCCTCCGCAACGCCGCCTGAAATCCTAAACCGCCAACCTCTTACCACGCCGCCTCCGCCTGAATTCTCTCCCTTTTTCTTCAAATATTGTCTGAACCCCCCGCCGCCCCTTTCTACCTGTTTCTTTAGATAATGTATGAAACCCTAAGGCCAAAGCCCAAACCTGTTTCTTTTAAAGTAAGGAAAAGGGCCTAAAATTGGGCCCCAAAAAAGGAAAACTTGGGCCAGAGCCTTTTAAAAAAAAAAAAAAACACTCCAACCCGGAACCGGCCAGTCGGGTCGGGTCGGTCTCAGTTTACAATCTGGCAACATAGGGTTGGGCTCGGGTTGGGGCCTAACCCGGCCCGACCGACCCGATGCCCAAGTCTACTCACTCAATTGCTCTGAATCAATATAAATAATAGAATGGAAGAGATCGTGCAGATCAAGGTGAAGATCAAATTCCAACTCTCCAAGATCAGTCTTGATAATTTCCATGTAAAGGCGTTTAAAATGTATCCAAGGATACTCAATTTCAGGATTGTTCAAAATGATATTCATAGCATACTTCACTTCTGCAATTCCCACTCCGGATCTCATTGCGGCAAAGTATCTTTGATCCCAAGCAGACTCAATAGAAATATCATCTTCGAGAAATTTACCATAGAATGCAAGTTCATCTTCCCCACTGACAGGCGAAATTGCAAGTGTACGATATCGTTCAAGTAGTATAGGACTAGAAGAGTCCCGAATATCGATCCCACAGGGAAAGTTGTCACCTATTTCACTTGAGTTAATTTCACACCAGTTGAATAAGAAAACTAAAAAGTTGTAAAAGAATAGTGATGTTGTTAAACTAGAATTAAATACTCTATCTATTTAATCTAGGAAAGAACTCAAATTAATGGACTAGAAAATATATAAATGAAAGCGTTGAGACTCACGAATCCACAATAAACAGGCGTTCCAATTATGCAATCCCATTCATGACAATTCATCATCACGTACTCACAACCAGTTTCACA